>WURV02199620.1:0-11738 GCA_011762755.2 Epimenia babai
TATATGACCAAAAATCGCATCTATATACTTACATACTTACCTATCAACATGGACAAGTAATTTATTCATTGGTCGATTCATTAATTGCGATTTCCTTCATCGAGAGTTTCGGTTTCATTATTATTAATCAATAAATATATATTGTTCATAACGAGATTTCCCATTATCCTCGATCCTCGTTCTTCCTAATGCCAATTAGGGCTATAAACGTATCCCGTAGAATTCGCCGCATAAATCCTGGCGTAGACATTTATTCTCTTCTGTTACAACACATCTAAAGAAAAGATTATCACACCGGTCATGATTGGTCATTAATATTGGAATAAAGGCGAGTAACTATGTATTGCAGTTTTTCTATAGTTGCAGACGAGGTAATTCTTCCCTTTGATACACTACATTATGGGTAATCGGTAGTGCTTTAGACCCCATGATTTAGGTCAGTTGCAATTCGGGATAATGGGTATTAGTATTAATGTGCGTGACCACTTCGTAATACCGCACGCGGTGTTTCAGTTTCGTTTTTGTGAAATCCTGTTTTCAAGTATCAATAATGGCTATAAGTACCGATCTGGCAGTCGTAGGGTCACCGAGTGGAGAACGGAACTTAGTATAAACAGCTGAAAATAAAAAGGCATGTCTACTAGTGATGTATTGGGTATTAGGAGAACGTAAACCCGGTTGGGCATTGATCTCGTCTGGGACGTGGCATTGCGGGATGATGCATGTACCGTCGGGCGGCGCCGTATTGACGGAGATTTGTGCCTCCATTTATTCGTCAGATTATCTGAAACGATACCGAGCTATTGACAGAAAGTGGCGCCATCCATTATGGCCGACGGTGCCGAGATCTCGACTCTGTATGAAGGTTGTCCAATGGGATTTTTTGGCGAAATTGCTGATGACCCGATGTTGTGTCATATAGATGATATTGGAATAATGCGTCGTTTCGATTGGTGAAATGAAATATTATGCATGCGGCAGAATGATGTTATTAAGTTATTCAGTCAGCGTGGTTTCAGATCTATTGATCAGCGTAGTTGTTGATTGTCTGTTCAACATTGTCATAGATCACATGGTCTGGATGATCATACATCGTGGAGTCAGTATCTTCATAGATAGTTTACTTAATGTGATATTACATTACTCAATGGGTGGCTCTCATATCACCTGGTTAGCATCATACGTTATGCGAACAACTGTTTTGTTTTGATGGTGGTGGTTTAGCCCCTGAAATCCAACAGAACCACGAGCCAAATGAGTTTATTGGCCCATTTTTCAATATTTCCAGATTATCTCATTGAAGTACGGTAATAAATAATACGTGAAGTTGGTCACAGACGGACAGACGTAGCCAAGCACATGAACAAGTGGGTGAGACGGTATACAGGGTATACAGGTATACAGGGTGTGGACTGATGGACAAAATGCGGCCAAAAATTGCCTTTTTTCCTTGTTGACGGTATCTATCCACATAGACACATAATATGTTTTGGCTGAAATAAAAAAGAAACGATTTGGTTCATTATATACAAGGGTCACAAGTACTATGGTGACCAGGCAAATGAAGTCAAATCATTTGATCTCGTCAACAAAGTAAAACTCAAAAATAACCATACAGTGCCAATAAAATGGAGAATTTATGGCCCAAACCTACAACACTGCGACGGTGGACCAATAACGATGCATTTCATTAGCTACTAAAGTGAAATTATTGACAGTGTCATGTACACATATCTCAGGAATGTTTATTATTTACCTGTTAATACGAAAACAGTCGGCAATACATATCAACCAACAACAAATCCAAAACAATTAGAGTCGCTTAGCTATGTTTTGTTGGGTTTTTTGGTAACTTAACCGTGAGTCTTAACAGATTTTCTCCGGAGATATTACTCAACTCAAGTATATGTGGGATATGTTAATTGAACAATGGGCGTCTTCTGTGGTGGTAAACTGCGCATCTAATGCCACAAACACGTTTGGGTTGCGGAAAGTTGCTTATTTTCGCATACGTCCTTAATATCGTGGCTTGTTTTGGACAAGAAAACGCCTATTTGAGAGCCAAAAATAAGTTGTCGTAATCAGCCTCTGAAAAAAATAGGCGAATATTTCTAACGTCTCTTTATCAGTTTCCATGTGTAGTAAATTTATCTTACGTATGGAAATTCACGAGACAACATGTACTGTAGTATTGAGTGTTTCATTTTAGGAACGAAAAATTGTTCCCAAATGAATGTATAATATAGGCCTATAGGCGTCTCGTAAATTTTCTTTACATATTTGTGATATAAAGAGTTGCAATTGACTGAAACAATGCGTACAGGATACAGATCTCAGTAGGATATGTTAGACGAGTTGTTATACGAGGTATCGAGTTAAACAGCGTAAAATTCTGTTTTTTAAATGATGTACATAATATAATGATATCATTATAACGTTTTCACGATATAAATACATTCAAAAATATCTGGCTTCGGGTTATACATGAGTTAACTCATCTCGGGGATAGCGAGCGATGTAAATTCGAATGTTGAGACTGCGCATCATTACAGAAGCCAACGATGCGCGCCATTTTGAAATTGATGAATTACGGCGAGTTCGTAGGTCACGCCGGGTACGCTACGCAACACCAGGCTCTGGTAGGTGATTAGTTGTTTCGTCATGAAATCGAAACGGTTCCTGTCCAAGTGGCGTTTCTGCGTGATTGATCGCTAACGTTGTTTAGGTTACCTCGTAATTCGTAACTTAAAATAATTTTACGGAGCGACTCACAGTGTAAAAATACCGCCGTGATATTTTCACAAGAAACGAAAATTAATACACTGGAAAGGTGTGCAGTTCGTCTTCATATGACCAAAGATGTATCCAAATCGTTCAGACATAAGTACTTCCAAAGGACCGAGTCAAACAGCAATAACGACGTGATACTACCAATAACTGTAAATTAATGCGTATGTACCAACATTTACTAGGGAACAATACAATGGTATTAGTTTTATTTCATAAGCTTGAGGAGGCATATTACGTAAATACGAGCAGAACTCGTGTATTTATAGCCTCAATTAGTCTCAATAGTTGTTGCCCTGGCATTTTTACTTACTTTATAAGACCACTTCATTACGGCTAGTCATACTAAACACCACAACGAATGCGTCTAGAAATCCAACAACGCCTCAATCACGATGAAAATTTCGAGTCCTTATGAGAATGGTGTACTGTTTCGCACAGCGCGTCCCACAGATGTAACACGAGTAATAAATCTCGATGGAATATTATGTCGATGCGACTGTCAGCGTTACGCGTCACCTTGCCTATTTATATCAAAGAGACAAAATAAGACGCACCAGTGACTGATTGCTTCAGGCCAGGCGCTCGACAGGTTTACATTGACCAGACTCGATACAACGTCAAGATAACCGAACGAAAGCCAGGCACGACAGGCAGTGTCTCAATGCAGTTGTCATAACTTAACACGACAACATATCGGTGACTGTTACTGACAGTTCCATTTGCCTTCAAGAACTCAAATTGTAACTCTTGATTGATATACGTAATCGACTAAAATATATTTCTTCCTTGCATCAAATTTCAGTGGCCTTTCCAACATTTATTGAGGGAATGGGTAAGATCGAATGTGACTACATAATATCAAAATAGCCTATCGCCATTTAGCAGGGGTCTTTCAAATTACTGCTATCTTTCATGGTTAACCGCTCGATTTCGACAACTGTAATATATTTGGCAGTCTACGGATTACAGTAATATTAGATGGACGGGTCCTGGATCAAAGGACTAAATCCATAATTAGCTCTAAATGGACACAGCGACTGTATGTTAGCATTGCGGCTATGTGAATTATAAGTCTGTGGCGAGCCGAGTCACTTTATCGTGTTGAGATTAATGTTCGTTGCCACAAGCTCCCGACGACACCATCTTACTAGAAGATAATGCAATTTCGTCGCAATATCTCGCTGAGTGGAACGTCGACACGAGAGGCGAGCATAAGAAGAGAAATCTGGTTTGCTTCGAGCACGACCATTTGAGGTTATTGTTGCAGCAAACACGAGACTTGGGAGGGAAACGGGGTGATTTCCTCGCCGACATCGATGGTTAATCAACTTAATGACGAAGTGGAGTAGGACGGTACACATAGAACACACGCTAGAAAACAGTTCGTCGCTCAACAATCATGCTTAATTTGTTCCTGGGGCGAGTAGAATTATAGGATCCTAGTTACTTCGCGCACTAAAGAGTCAACGGGTGATTGGATGTGCTGTAAAGGGGGAAATAGTGAAAAAAGTGAATTTTGAGGTCTAATCGGTATCAAACGGTATTCGACAATTTTTATTATTATTGCAGCATAAAACAAGGAAAAACTGCGATGTTTTTCTGCATTCGATGTAATATTCAATAAAATCAAGTCATACAATATACACCCAGTTACATGCTCCCGTTACACAAAAGTTACTGCTCTCAATCCTTGCCGGACACAATACTAGTAGGCACCATAAGTCTGTTCTACGCAAAAATGTTAATGGCGGTAGTCGGAGTCGTTATGCCACTAATTCAAACATTCAATTACTATAGTCGATCATCGCTGGTAGTCGAAATTCTTCTATATCGTTTACATAATTTATCTGTGAAATATATGTTCTGAAGAGAACTAACTGCCGAAATGCCCCGGAGAATGGCGACCTTTGTAGCTCATTTGCTAGAGGACCAGACCGGTGATCTAGAGATCTAGAGTTCGGGCTCCACGAACGAGTAGATTTTCCCGTGTATATCTCAATAATTCAGGCATTTTACGGTTAGAAGTGTTGCTGAAAACCAAATTTTCAATATCTACCTTGCCTCCCTCCATCGAATCACCCAAGCACGTCTTTAACGTTATAATTTTAGAAACAATTTCGTCTAACAATGACTTTTTCTAGGACCCCATTGAACGAAAAACTGCAGAGTGTGATCTGATGATGGGAGGGGGGGGGGGTCAGATTGCCCGTAAAGTGCCTATACGAGTATTGTAACGTACATTTAATATCTACTACATTGCTGAACCCTCCAGCAAGCTAAATAAATGCGAGATTGGGCACGAACGGTTGAAGTAATGTGGCTATGGTAATCTTATGAAAAGCAAAGATCAAACTAATATGAATGCTGATCAGTTTTCTGAAACTCCACAATTTATCGAATGAATAAAGTTTTTGCAATAGATTACCATCACTGTAAGGTCAGTGGGAAGAAAGTCATTCAATAAATTTCACGGAGCTTTCTACTATTATACGAATTCAATGTAATACAAGTGATAGCCTCTCTCTCAAAGTCCAAAATTAAAGTAGGTATGCAAACAATCATCGTATGCCTTTTATGAATGGGGACTGTTTCATTCCCAATCATTCTGCTAAATATATTGCACTCATATTGTACGATATGTGTTATAGACATTGAGACCATTTACGTCACTGGATAATCGTATCGAATTAAATTTATTGCGCAATCGGTGTTGGCTGAAGCTCAATTTTTCAATAATCAACTGACAAAATCTAGATGGATCGGTGATACCTTCCCAGGTATAAATGGGCTGTTAGGATCCGTGCCAACGAGACATATCTCTAGTCATCAGACGCGTGTGGTAATTGCATTACGTATATTATCAAGTTTTGCCTTCACGCGGATATATTTCTCATTAGTAATGTTAAATACAATATACATACACGGCCGGGTGTCTAATGAGTCCTTATTGAGTTAGTATGGAAATATACGGAAGGTTCCCGCCACCTCGGAGGAAACGCTAATTTTACCACCATTCCGACGACTCGCAAGACTGCCGTTTGCTATTGCCGTAATATCCGGTGTGCCACAAGGTTGTACTCTTGTCCATCAGCTATTTGCTGGAACAACCCTATGATTGATTCCTTAATTAATACTGGTTTCTATAGATCGGGCGAGTCTGCCGAAGCGCGATACAAAGGCACTTCAGTAGTCCGCAGTCAGTCACATAAATTATGTATGAATGTTAACAATGACGCCTTGTTCCATTGCCATAACCACATTGATGCACAGGCTCTCCCTTCAATCTTGTTTTGGTCGTGAATTATAGTTGTTGAAAGTACCTTCTCTGAATATAGATATCCGAATTGCGGTGTTGGCCTTATCGTATAAAACGAAAACCTGCAAAAGATATATTTAGTTTAACAATATAATAGATATTATGTGTGTTGGCACAAATAAACAAGTAGGCTATGTTGATTTCAAATTTCCGTCGTATCTATTAACTGAATGTATAAGATAATATAAAGTCAATGACATACGAAATATAAAAAGTTGTCAATTAGCCAGTGCTATTCACACTAAATAACCCTTTTCCGGCATATTGTACATTTTAGTGTATCGACGTCTGATTTGTGAAAAGGGAAATGGCCCAAAGAAACCATCTGAGCTAAAAACTTATCAAAATGTAATATTGGTTTAGTAATTTAGTGAGATAATTGGTTTTTGCATGCGGCCATCTGTAGTGTAAGTTGATTCAACAACATTGGACAATGACTGGGTACTTAAACCGGCTTAAATGCTGTGACACGTTCCATTCATGTTGGCCTAGGCTCAGGTCGTATTCAACCTGGTTATTTGCTCGAAATTTATTATCGGCTTAATGCTAATGGCCGGCGTGTTTGGAGTACATAAAGGTGTGCGATGTGTCGGGTTAGCCTTGTTTAAATTCAGGGGAATTTATATCTGACATGATGAGGTGTAAATTTCCCAAACCTTAGTCTCGATAATGTGACAGGAGGGAGTTAAGTATAATAATGGTCATGTAGAGTTTCTCCAGATAATTTGACACTCGGCGTGATTTTACGCGGTTTTGAAGGTAACGTTGTCAATTTCTACAGCGAATTAATGTCACAGGTACCCATTATTATGGCATTTAAACTCTAAACGTGTGTAAATCCTCTCCTTATGTTGACATCGCAATTATTCCTTTCTTTTGCGGTGTAGCTAACATGGCAAGCAATCATTTGATCAAATCGTAGCGTAATTTTTGCGTCGGAGGACATCGTACATCATGGTGGATTATCGCATTACCAAATGGGCATTACCTTTACGTTATTATAAACGGAGCTATTTCGATAAAGAAATCTTAATGACGTTTTTGTCTCTTGGGAGTCTTAAGATTTACTACATGGGTGTCTTGATAGCTCGATACGTTTCGCGGGCAGGTGCCCCTGCGGTGTATTTAACAGATTAACATCTTAAAGCAATAGTCTATGGAAAATGAAAGGCACTAGTGCGTGAAAGGTCGGTAGGGTCATATTCCGTTTCATTCGACTAAAAACAAAGACTAAAATTTTCAAGTATCATAATGATATCAGTCGATATGTCGTTCTGTTGGTATTGCCATTCAAGATTCTTTTTAGAGCAACTAACATAAAGTAACATTTTACAAGCTTTCTAATATAAAGTTTTAATGTAATTCTGTTAAGTGATAAAATTAAAAGTCACAAAAGGTGGTGTCTTTGAATTCCTTCAATGAAATCGATTCATCACTAGACTATCGTATAAAGAGGTTATAAAAAGATTTTTTGTTATTAAAGCCCCCTCAAGACGGGATGGCCCTCCGCCATAGAGTACACGGCTAAATAGTTGATGCCACCGAGAACACGGCCGATAATGTTTTCATACTGGAATTTGAGTGATCTTTGAAACGCTCCGTGTGTCTGCCATTGTGCGTCCAAAAACTAACGCCACAATACGGTTATTCTTTAGAGCAGAGCGACAGCGGGTTTCTAAAGATTCGCGCAACGAATTACGGCCACCTGACAAATACTGCGAAGAGAGCACGTCGCAAAGACCTCTCAATATCGACGACGTGAATTTTGTTGTATAATTAGGAGATAACTTGTATACATACTAATGTACTTACCTAATGAGATATTGGATACCCGTTAAAGCGCATAAACGGCCACAAAAGTAGGCATGAAAACATACTGGAATACAATGAAACGTTGTACTAACAGAAGAGAAAGCATGTCGCTGATGCGGCTCGAGCTGATGACCTCTAGACAGTGGATCTCGTGCTCTACAAACTGATTCGTTAATCATCGAGACGGGATCGCTTCATTCGACAAGATTAATGTGTTTAAACAATGAAAAATTATCTGAACTGCTCACGTTAATATACAGTAATAATATGCATTTTTGCAGTGCCATGTTATGTCTTTGGCATTTTCGTCTTAGGCATTTTTATCCTGTCATGCCTACCTCCATGAAGGTTATTTGAAATATGAGCTCCTCTAGCTTAGAAAATATGTGATGTACGGTGCAATAAGCTCTGTGGACCTTTGACTTGTAAAAATATCGACAGTTTCTATCCAACAAAAACCAATACAAAAATACTTTTCTGCTCGTCGTGGGTGTCACGTTTAAGAGTGGAGTATTTAACGACAAAGGCGGCTGACGTTATCAACGTACCATCTCCAGACAAAACTCAACGACAAATTTGCCCATTATCCCATCAGAGAAAAACGTCTACCGGTGTCGTCTCCAGCTCCGCTCAGCCACCTTTGCCAACTTGAATATCTTCGGCGAGGATGATTGTTACATAATTTTACTGTCGCATCGATAATAATCGCAATCATTCTGTCCCGTGTAATTCGCATATTTTTATGACAAAATGTAACGTTTTCCCGTGAAATATTCCATTAGTTGACACAGGCATGTATAGACACATGTACTCGACTTGAAACTTGAATCTTTATAGGAGGAATCGCGTGGAGGAAGGGTTGAACAAAAAGTCCGCCCCATTGCGGAGATACAAAAAAGGAAAAAGTTACTGACCTTGCGTTAAATAGTGTATAACATCTTTATTCGGGATATACTATAAAAAATAACCAGCATGAAATACATAAAATGACAGGTTGAATAAAAAATACTGTGTACGGTCATGCGATGAATAAATTATTTACATCTTTCAACATAAAATACCATAAAACGTGAACAATTATATACATAGTGAACAGTTTTTGATGTTACCAATTCAACAAATTCATAACAATTTGGACGAAATAAAAATAAGGTTTCAAGTTCTGAAAAAAGTATTGAGGACTGTACATCTCCAGGGTGTATAATTGTAGTCATTTAACGCTAACTTTCATTATAATTAGTAATAATGGCGAAAAACTTTTTATTGTTGTCTAGGTAGCAAACTTATGACGTAATGAGTACCAATATGGTACATTGTGAGAAAAGAGTAATATATATACTACTGTATATACAAACATGTATATTGATGTCTTACGGTTAACGTTTTAAGGTGAATTCACGCGTCAGTATGCGTTAGTACACAGCACACGTACATATGGGGCCCACATGTAAGATAGGTAATAGTCACTATTATAAGAAGCAGGCCACAATTTGCTAGCGGGCGGCTGTTTATCCTTGCTTACGAACTTTTCCTTTGGACATACCGCAATATGCCAGGCAATTCCGTGTGGTGCCATGCAATATGCCAACATGAGATTTTTCGATTTTTCATTTTCCATAAAAGTCCTTATCCACGTGACGGGCCAATTTAGCGATCTAATGCAGAGACATGCAGAGGTCACAAAAGCAGATTATCACAACAATCGCCGAGGCGACTGAAATACTGCACTGCACGCTGTGTATAATATCGGCGAACCTCTGAACTTAATGTAGCGTAAAAGATACACGCACGCCAGGGCAAATTGGACTTGCTACGGTGGACACGGGTGCAATATTGCTTCAATATGTTATTAGAACAGTCAGGGTTTCCGAGAGCGTGCATCCGTTGCGATATTAAAGCTGTCTCCGGGAATGAAATATTCGACTTACTGACCGGAAACTACGATTTTTATTGTTTCAGAGAGTTGTGACTTCTCTATCCGACAAAAATACACCGTAATGGTCTGAACTTATTCCTGAGCCATTAGCATAAATGGATTGGTGTCAGAAAGCAATGCTGAGACTGCTAGGAATCACACTTATTTCGGGTATAGGGCGAGTATTGTTCTCCAGGACGATATTGTCAAGTGTCGTCGGCATCATTCCTCATCCTTGAAAAGGGGATAATATGGCACTGAAAACAACATTACTTATTGCTTATAAAATGTTCCACAATAAATTGATCAAGGATTTACGCGTTTTAATACAAAAATCTTGTCGAATGATGAGATTCCGTCGAGATGCTTGTACACATTTAAGCGTTCGGCATCTCCTGTGCTTCTGCGGCGTGTGTTAACAGTACATGGATTGAAATTGTGGTACATATCGATATAAAAAGCGAGAGGAATTATCGATAAATAGGCTTCATCTGAGGATGGGATAAATAAATAAATAAACCAACCGAAATACACATGAAACACATGCCATACACAGTGAGTAATAAAAAGGATCTGGTATAGATTGTGTGAGGTGCTAAATCGATCTAGTCGTTGAGAGAAACTGATCTGAATGCCAAAACATACAACTGATAGAATATCGATTGAAGACCTTTCAGTACTGACGCTCAAACGAAAACAGGCAACTCATATTGTAGGAGAAATAAAGAAACTCGTGATGAGTTGCAAAACTGGATACTGACGTTAACGTTTTTGTAGAGTGAAGACAAGGTTATTGTTACCGCTGCCAATGCTTGACAACAAAATATTGAAAAGGTGAAATAAAACTGTCTTTTGATGATTCTTTAGGACCGTGGAGTTTATTTAGAGCTGAATCTTTCGTATGTCCCATGCATAGGAGGGACTGTACTCGCGGATTTCATAACAAGCTAATGGCAAATATCTATCTGCAGGCCAATACAAGCACTCGAAAGACTCTATTAATATTGAATTTATTGAAATAGATGCATGTACTACACCTAATTGTGGACCGTTGGAATATTTCCATTGAAAATCTTCATAACAAGCAACAGATCAGTCCAGCGGTATTAAAAAGAGATTACCTGCGTGAAATTGCGTCGTGGTGTAAATAAATTGACATTCTTGTCGGAATGATACCAATATTGTCGCAGGTTATTAGTTTCACCTTGCCGTCGTTAATCCAATTGGCATTTCACAATTGAAATGCCATCGAATAAAGAGTTACTCGCGAGACTTGTGTACTTGCGAGTGATTCTGTCGCCGATAAAACCTGATAAAAGTAGACACGACAAAATTAACTCCATGCGGAATCGTGGACCATGAGGAGGAGTTAACTCGGTCACGTATAAGATATTTATTACAGCTTACACTTCGAGCAGTGGATTGATCCTGTCAAACGGCAATCAAATCGATCGCGTCGCTGACTTCGTATCGAATCGACATAAACATTCAATTGTTATAACCTTATACGGGGTACTGGCGTACTAAGTTTTCCGTGCATTTCTGAGAATGACAATTTAATATACGAGGTAGCTTATGTAACCAAGGAGTCCTTTCGCTCGACGACGTAAACAGGTCTGTAATTTCGCTCAATCCATCTGATCGATGCGTAGATAGGTTAATAAAGAGTTCCTCCGTTATACAAACCATGTCGACATTTATACGAGGTACATGGATAACTGGGAGTTATTAGATTATGCAGATAAGTACGCGAGAATGCGAAAATTCTCGCTGCGAAACATGAAGATTCGATATAGACCCACGCAACAGGCGAATAGGTGTAAAAGGATCGAATAACAAGGATATTTAGCTAAGTTACCACTTAGAAGGAATTTGAATTAGAACGTAAACGCATCACGCACGTAT
>WURV02199631.1:0-11736 GCA_011762755.2 Epimenia babai
ACACATATCTCTCTCACAATACGTATATTCTAACGCATATTTTTCGAGTTTCTCATCGATGTCCGTGTATACCTTACGCCTTTTGTCGACATTTTTGCCGTTATTAACCTGCATTAGTGATGATTTTAACACGTGATTTACATTCAATTTTTTGGTTTGGTTGCTTACAGCAGACCCAAGTAACGGAGCCGTCTTTATTGGTTTTGTTCACTGTGTAACGGTAACCATCAAGCATTCCCGAATCGCTGATTATCGATGTATTCCATATTTGTCTGTAGTCGTTTCGTATCTGTCTTGCTGTTTCGACATTGCGCTTTGAACCAATCATTAAGGTTTGTTTTGCAGACCTATTCCCCTGGTACGCGAACACGTGCACTACCCATTCCCCGGGTACGCGAACACGTGCACTACCCATTCCCCGGGTACGCGAACACGTGCTTCAACTACTAGCACGCTAAACAATGGGATACCGCCGGACCCGAAAACGTGTGTCATCCGCTAGCTTTTTTTGTCTAGCAGTTGACGTGTATACCCATGTAATGAATCGAAATGCATTCATAGGTTCAGATAAGGAACTTGACAATTCACCCTCTCTGTACAATCACTGGACAGGTAGAATCTTTCTTGACATAGTTTGAATTCAATGCAGCAGGAATAACACCATAATCATGAATAGACCGTATGCTAGACAAGTGAACAAACTCTGACAATAAAATGACAAAACAACTGTCTGTAGTCTCCATACTCTTTTAAATTCTAATATTACTATTTCACCTAATGACTGAAAGGCTGGCTAAATTACGCAGGCAATAAGCGTAATAAACATACCAATATCTCAGGTATTACATGAAATGACTAAGTTTTAGTCATTACATGAAATGACTGAAATCTTTAGGCATTACATGTAATGACTGATTTTGCTTATTGAGTGTAACATATATAGTACATACATGAAAGTAGGTAAGCGATGATTATACAATGGCAATGCGCAGTGATAACTGGTGAGTTTATGTATGATCATATAATGTAGCAATATGATGAACAATGGCTGAATTCAGAACTGTGTAACACTGAATAAATGGTACAATTATGTGGCGTTCCGATTATGATACTTCGCCAATAATATAGTCGCTATTCATTTAGTGATAATGGGGTTCGCCAGCAAGCATTTTTTACATTCCGCCATTTTGATTTAGGCTGGTAACAATGAATTATTTTAATTAACTTTTTGAGAATTAACGATTAATTAATAGTTAAATTTGATTAAATTACAAAAACTTACGTAATTAGAATTATTAACGTATTTATGATATTTAAATTTGACATCTGTCAATGACATTTTATTACATGTTACTGTCGAAGACAAAAATAGAAATGTTTGATAACCATGTAGATCAGCGGTTCTTAAGGTCTTACCGCTTAACGAACATCGAAAGCAAGTTAGCCCCAATGACCATGGAGTACAATGTGGCAAATGTATCTAATGCGCTTAGTTATCTGTGGCGGCGGCGATGACGACGACAGCGGAAGAGGCAAGATAAAGACGACGACAAGGACGACTATGACGACGATCCATTTGTTTTGGAGGTGCCCTACGTAATAACTAGTGTCTCGAAAGCACCTATATACATTTTGTGTGATAACGTGTGATATTGCATAACACAATAGAATGTGTTAGTATATAATATAAGTTAAATCGTAGCCTAACACAACCGTTAAGTGAATTACTTAGATTAACAAGACCTTCAGTATATATGGTTAACTTCGTCAGATGCAAATAATTTGCTAGTTACACTTTTTTATCTTAAGAAAATTATAACAATGAAATCATATCGATGCACTAGGCCTATATATATTTAGCATATCGTTAAACGATGATTAGAATATTATGGTCGGTTCAGTATTGCAATTATTTGCTGATCTCATCGTATGATCGAAAGTGAATAGCGCACCAACTAGATACATAAAAGTGTAGCTTCCTTTTTAGGTCACGCATTAGATACCTAAGTCTCCTCATTAGTATCCAAATTCTCATTAAATTATTGAAGCAGAATACACGACATACTACGCGTGCGATGATATTGCGGGCAAGCGTGCGGGCTGACTTGTTACAATTTCTTCCAGACTTTCGGCAGGGCTGCATAAAAGCAAATTATAAGCATAAATTATTGCATCATAATAATTCTTGAATTCATCAATATCTTGAATATTTTGCTTTGTGACAAATTGGCCTTTTTTCACAAACGAAAGCATTGTTGTTACTACAATTGTTGTTACTAAAAAAACTAAACAATGAACATAATAACAAACATCATGCTTAGAAAAATTATTTGTAATGGTAATGCGCGCAATGTGCGGAACAATGATTATATTTGAATAGCATTAAGTGTAGGAAACAGCTATATAATCACATTTTACATTTAATAAAATTATATAATCCCAGTATTCCATGTATTGAATTCAAATGGTTGATTTTACCTTGAACTGCTTTGCAATACAGTTTTTGGTACACTGGCAACTGATTATCATAATTTAATAATTTGATTAATTATAAAATACTTCCCATCTATTGTATTTTGTTCATGCATTAGAGTGATTAGACTTAGTAAAATTTGTACTGTTGTTCCTTTTGAATCAGTTTTTTGCAACTAAAACAAATAAAATTGCCCTTATGACACTATAAATCAATAAAATTTTATTTCATTTCACAGTAATGCACTATTAGAAAACAAGTAGAGAACACGTTAAAAGAGAATACACAATGGAATTCACCTTTTGGTGCCCATTAGTTTTGATTTGACATCCTCGTGTTTGATAACTACGCACCATTTCATACACCAATGCTGGACTTGATATCTCTTACCATCAATCTTATTCGTCCAGCCCCAATACAAAAAGACAAATATATATGGCATTTGACTTAGCGGCTATTTTTTTCAAATTAATAGCTGAGATACGAACGTCAGTATGTATTTTTATCGTGAACTGAGTGACAGTTACCGACGCCTCACACAAAATCACCGCCATGAGTGCGATAATCAATGCTTGCGAGCCCCATTGAACACAATCAAATTTGCTAATGCGGCGTTATTTTATTTCTTGGGTGAGTCACTTGCTAGTCATAAGCATTTTTACCATGGCAATGCGATGTTTGGTAGTTGAGTGCTTGAGCTGGTTCAAGTCCAGGCTGACTTGATTGTCCATGTTCCTCGTCTGGGTATCATTCTTGTGACCATTGAGGCGTTATCTCAGTGTCTGGCCAGTTTCACGATGGAAACATCCTGCATGTTCAATTTAATTTAATTGATATTGTTAATTTCGCTCAAATACACAACTACGCAGAATGGATATCGCATTATATAATCTAGATATATGTGGTGGCATATCCATGATCAGAGGAGACTTGCGTCTGAAGTCGATATATGTGGTAAGTCTTATCATTTGGCCCGGTGATGGCAGTGGAATCAATGAGCAGGCAAAACTGGGATTGTCTTCGAGAGGGATATGTACCGTTAAGTAAATTTTTTGCTGTGTGGAATTGCTTTTAGAAGAGTTCCTGTTTTAGGCTTCGTGGTTATCTATGAGCTGATGACATTATACTAAGATCGTCACTCCTGAGGCCATCTTAATTTTTATTCGAAGTGACGATGATGCTTGGGTAAAGTGGATTTTTTTACATTGTTTTCAATCATTCATTCTCTATTCTTAACCTATCCAGACTAAGTTGTAAATTTCTTAGCATAATAAATATTTTCTTCATCAGTACAAGCTAACATAAAATGATTAATCTAGTAAGACATTTTTCCAGGAGTGCGTAGCCAAAGGCAAAATTTTTTGCGTTATCCACCTGACTCTTGTCTAAGATGTTTTCTTATGTTTACACTATTATTACTAGTAGTCTAGGAAAGGAGGACCTTGTAAGGTCCATGTAAGTATATTTTTTTCTTTGACTATCCTGGCAAAAAGTGCGATGTTTAATTCCTATATCCTCTGAGAACAAAAGATTGCCGTCCTTACATGATAAAAAGTTTGAGAAGCCTGTAATTGATGCCAAATAATGTACAGCAGATTTTTCTCTAAAATTGGTTTTGGTAATTGAATTTCTCCTTATTACATTTTGAACCTTCCTTGCATTCTCTAACGTTATTGTTGTAGAAATTAGCATGTCATGGAGTTTTATAAACTGCTACCATAATTTTATCATTAGTTCATAACTGCATAAGAAAACCACTAAGTGTATAAGCATATCAGTTTCATTGACAGGTGTGAAGTCACTCCTCAAGTCACCATTTGCACCATCTACTCTTAATACTTTAACAGATAGTTGTCCTATTAAAATTCATCATCCACCTTCCCGAAAAACCCACATGAAATCTATATCACCAATACTTGACAATGTTGGAAATGTCCGCTCTAGGATAACATCATTTCTGGAATTTCTAACTGAAGGTTCAGATATAACTATTGGAAAATTGCCAGGAACTGAAGATATGGGGACAGAAAATCCTACAACAGCCACTCAATTGGCATCTCAAGAATATCATTTAAAATTTGAACAAATGATCAGCTCTACAAGTGCCTCCTCCGTGATATCTACCAAGGATATTTCATTATCTTCTCAAGTACCAGCTTTTTTTCGACCAACAAAGAAGCTACCAACATCAGTTACTCAATCTGAACTCATTGACCGACTGAAGAAAATTCTACCTATGATCACGGATCTCATTGTTTTTTCTGGTAAAAATAGTCGCTACTATTGTGTAAAATTATTTACTAAAACATCAATGAAAAGTGTACTGCTTCATAGAATAGTGCGAGGAAAACTTTTTTTTATTAAAAACGCCGCCACAGGATAGATTGTTGGAATTGAAATCAAGAAGGAAATATCAATCTTAAGTCAGATCAGTATGCAAACTTTCTTCAGGCAAAAAGTCCCTTATCTGACAGTGGGGTTCTGAGTAGACCTTGCAGTGTGGTGATATGAGGGCCTCTTACCCCTTATATTGGTGGTCTAGATCATCTGCATATTTACTTTTCACTATCACTTGTTTACGTTGTTAATCATACTTGCCTATGACAGATTTAGTAAGGTTTATGTGGGTTGTTGGTTGGTATTTCGAACACCTAGCATAAATGGAAGAAAGTCAACTCCCTTTCTAGATTTGGTAGTTTTCACTAAATGGTTTTGCCTATCATAATAAATGAGGCTAATCCATTGCTCATGTTAACCACAGCATGTATAGGTACACAACGATTACATTGGTAATCTGCCTTTTGCTAAATTACTACATTACTAAATATGTATATATTACAGGAGATTTGCAATTTCAGGAGATATATCTCCTGATTTATCCAGGAGATAGTATATCTCCTGAAAATTCCAGTAGATATGTATATCTCTTGAAAATTTAGACCAAAATAATTGCAAATCTCCCAATTTGTATCAAATAGCTGTATTACAAATCCCAAGTACAATATTTAAAAGATTGCACCAAGGTATATTTATTACGTATATAGAATGTGACTGAATATTTCTATCTATTATGAATTGCTTATTGCAACAGTTTAGACTGCGAGAATTGAATTTGACTTTGTTTATTAAGCCTTTGCATCCATTGGGTTTACATGACTGTACTGTTACACTTGACAAAATTCTGACTAGCTTGACTAAGTTTCCACGGCATCTGAAAAAATAACAATCTATCTTTGCTAAAGTCATTAATTGAAAGGAAATGAAATATATTTGATTTAAAGTGCACTTATAGCATTGTTGTCTAACGCACTTTAAATCAATACACTATTTATGAACATTATAAGGCCTAAGTAACATTAGAAAAAACTCTTATTAATTAATACCAAAACACTAACGAGCTTCCTAAACTAACAACTAAGAAGGCTACACGAACAACTTGGTTAGACACATATTTCTGCGTTATTTCAGCAATTTCCAAAATAAATAATAAATATTTTTGTATAAATTAGAACCAGTGTTTTATATATAGATTAAGAACACAAAACTATGATTTAAGTTGCTTGGTAAAAATACTAGTAAATAAGCAGTGATGGTGATAATTTTTTATAATTCATTAGTTGTGAACTTTAGTACAGTGTGTTTTCAGTTGACTTTTCAATTGATTGGTACTTTTGCATTGTTGTTTATTTACTGGGAGAGCATTGAAAAGGCGAGTAACAGTATGGTAGAAAGCATGGTCGCGAAACTTACGCCTTCATACGTAGATTTATGAAGGTAAGTGAAGAGTTCTATCAAGTAGAGCATACAGATGAGTCAATCTTGGAATCTTATCTCAAAAACTACTCTTTCAAACTGTCAATCAGCATTGATTGACCAAATAAACCAAACTCTCACAACATTCTACCAACCACCATTCCCGATACTGAACAACCTAAAAATTGTGCAGTCTTTTTGCCAAAAAGTTGGAAATCTCAAGCTTGAACTTGACACAATACTTTACCCACCAACTCAGATGTTGACCTGCTTGTAGTCTCTTTGAATACTCCTCCGTCTCACCAGATAAAATTGTTGAAATAATTAAGGAACACCCGACAAAAACATCATGTGGCAACTTCATTCCCAAAAGTATAATAAAATTGTGCTTTCCTGTTTTTGAGATGTATCTTGTAAGCCTGATTTCCATCTCCTTTAGCAACTGCTTATTTTCGCAGCCTATGAAGACAGTTATCATCAATGCCACTATCCAAGATGTTCATTCATGATCGCAACATTTTGTCTAATTTCCAATCTGTTTCTGATTTTACCTGCTTCTCAAAACTGCTTGAATTTGCATCCTGCCTCCAGCTTACTATCTCAGGGCCAACTTTTTGCTCTGACCTAAACAATTTGCATACAGAAAAAAACCTCTTTCGGTATCACTAATAGCATCACTTGATACTCGGATAATGACAATTCTTTTCTTCCTATAGAAGACTTTTTTATACTATAGACAACAACATTCTCAGGAATCGTCTTAGATTTCACTTTGGTATCGTTGGCAATGCTCATGCCTGGATCAAGGATTATCTGTAAGACCAACACGATATTTTAAACATCTGATTACTAATCTAACCCACATCCCTAACCGTATGGTGTCACGCAAAGAACTATTCGACTGGAAGTATACTTTTAGCCCTGTCCTGTATACTATGTATACTACTTCGCATGGTTGCTTGGTGACGTA
The DNA here is from genome assembly GCA_011762755.2 of Epimenia babai. NCBI lineage: Eukaryota > Metazoa > Mollusca > Solenogastres > Cavibelonia > Epimeniidae > Epimenia > Epimenia babai. The sequence continues at coordinate 7,197 of WURV02199631.1, forward strand.
ATTGATAACCATGGCATTGTATTACGCTGATCATACCAAAATTTGGCTTCTTGTCAATGCCAAAGATACCACATCTCTTGAAGTCTAACTTTCAAAATTAACTGTGTCCTAATGAAATTTTTGACTGGCGATGGATAAGTTAAAAATTTACCGGACAAAACTGAACCCATGCCTAACTACGGAAATATCCTTTACCATTAAAGGCACTACCATCCCTCTAACCATGTTTTCAATCTCTGTTTAATATTCGACAATCATATGAACGTACACAAACGGATATTTGAAACTCTTAGATATATCTTTTATTGCCTGAAACCTGATCTTTGTAAAATGTTACTACATGCTTTCATCATCAGCTAAATAGAAAACTGTGTCAATTTGCCAACTACTGGACTCACAACTACAAAAATATCAGAAAAGCGCCGCTGCAGTAGTTTTTTCCACCTCTTGTTGCTTCCCCATCACTCCAGTTCTTCACTCCCTCCCCTGGCTACCTGTCATATCCCATATTACTTCAAGATTCTTCTCGCGTATAAATGTATCCACGCCATGGCACCTTTTTATCAATCCTTGACAACTTCTATTAATTACTGATACATTTATCTTGCTCATCTTCTCTCACGCTCATGGTTCCTAATACAAAACATGCTCATTTGACTGCTTTTTAGCCCACCTGAGCTTATGCTTGGTGAGCTTCATTCGTCGTCCGTCGGTACACGCGTCCAATGTTAACATTTTCTTTGAAAATCTTATTCTCAAGAACCGCTTATCGCAGAGTTCTGCCATATGGCAGATATTGTTTTTGGGGTGGTCTTTTCTCGATTAGTTCATAATATCGTCGTCGCAGCACGGCGAGATAACTTCTGCCAATGTTATTTTTATTAGCTCACCTGAGCTTATGCTCAGTGAGCTTTTCTGATCGGAGTTCGTCCGTCATACGTCCATCCGTCCGTCCGATATTGACATTTTCTTGAAAAATCTCAAGAACAGCTTATCGTAGAGGTCTGTTATCTGGCAGAGATTGTCCTTGGGGTGGTCTCTTCTAGATTTGTTCATGGTATCGTCATTGCAGCTAGGGGAAGTAACTTCTGCTGATGTTCGTATTTTTTCTTCAATAAAAACCGCTTATCACAGAGGTCTGCCATATGGGCGATATTGTCGTAGCGATGGTCTCTTCTAGATTTGTCAATGGTATTGTCATCATAGCTAGGGGAAGTACCTCCGCCGATGTTTGTATTTTTTCTTAAAAAAAATCTCTGTGAACCTTGAGAGGTTCACACAGATCTGTATTTCTTTGTTTTAGTGTCATAATGGGTATTGTTGGGTCTCTTTGGCCTTCTATTTAGTGTCGTAATGGGTACTGTCAGGTCTTTTTGGTCTCTTATCTTGTTTCAGTATCGTATTGGGTATTGTCGGGTCTCTTTGGCCTCATGTCCCGTTTTAGTGTTGTACGGGGTATTGTTGGGTCACTTCCCTTGTTTCCGTATTGTAATGGGTATTGTCAGGTCTCTTTAGCTTCTTCCCTTGTTTCAATATCGTAAAGGGTTTATCTTTTTATCTTTCTTTTTTCCTTTTCTCTTTTTTCTCTCTTTTTTCCTTTTTTTCTCTTTTTTCTCTCTTTTTTCCTTTTTTTTCTCTTTTTTCTCTCTCTTTTCCGGTGAGCGTCTTGAGGCCTCTTGTTGTATTTTCTTACTTTTTACGACTTTTTCCATCTCACAAAGAGCCTACATGATTGTTTTTACTCATCTTCAAGAAAACATAGAACTTGGTCGCGATGCCTTTTTGACCTTTCTCTGAAAAATATCCATATCTCTGACATATTTTGATTGATTTTAATTTTTCATAGCTTATTTTAAAGAGAAATAGCTGGCCTTTCTAATGATACCTATATCATCTATATTGGCTACATTTTCGCTTTGTATAGTCATCTGTCCTTTCATCCAATTCTTATATATTTATAAATTTATCCATTCATTCATCTCTTCATCTGTCTGATATTGACATTGCAAACCCTTGTCAAAAAAAGATTTGTCACTGAGCTTTTCCACTGTGCGAACATTTGCCTTGAATTGTTCTCATTCTGATTTATTCTGGGTACTCTCCTCTGAGCATAATTTATTTTTGCCAATGTATATCTACTTTACTTAAAAATAGTATTTAAAAACTGTTTGTTGCAAAACTCATTGGGCAGAAGTTGTCTTACGGATAGTCTTATTTACCTCTTTAAATGGATTTTTCATCATTGCCAAGAATATGATTATTTAACATTAATTTTTTGATAACAGCACATAATCATAATGCATAGACCTTGGTTATTTAGTCTTCTCTGGTGTGGTGTGATTATTGTAGAATGGTTCAGTTAATTGCTATCATAGCAAATGGGGTAAGACATTTTGGCTGTTGCTTTTGATCTTAAAATGGTGTGTATTCACCTGCAACCTTCTGGACTAAAGGTGGACAGGTGGAATGATTTTTGCACTGTGCACAAGTTTTCTATTAAACGTGAAAAATTCACAAATCCTGTCCATACATTAATGTGAAATACCCTATTTGTAGCTAACTATTATTGAATGGGATGTTAATGGAGGTACCCAATGTGGTTCTCTGAATAGCTGGGAAGAAATGCACAAAAAAAAACTTTTACCTCTGATAGGACTTGAACATACCACAACCAGATTATCGGTCTGGTGCTCTACCAATTGAGCTACAGAGGAAGCTTTCTCCAAATGTGCAGGAGAAAGCTTGCCCCTGTAGCTCAGTGGTAGAGCACCAGACCAGTTATCTGGAGGTTGTGTGTTTGAGACCCATCAGAGGTATAGGTGTTTCTGTGCATTTCTATCATGGAAGGATCTCAGGAAATTTGTTATTGCCTCTTTCACAGATGAACACATAGATATATCGGTGAAACAGCCAAAGCAGCTACGCCCATTTGTTGAACTTGCTCCTGTCAATGACTGGCAACTCTTCCAACGTCACATGTTCTTCTTTCTTTACAAGTCCTTCTCAGCTTGCCTGGTTAGTTGAATTACTCTACTAACTTCGTAAGGATCACCCATATAATATAATACAATAAAATATATGTATTATACATTATGAATACAAATGTAATTGATTTCAAAGGGAGCTTGGGTCTTGTTGACGAGTGGAAAGTTTCACATTCTGACCACTCAAAGCTAGAGTCAGCCAAGCCTATACACGAGTGCCAACATTTTACTGCACATTAGCTCAGTTTGTAAATTTGACTTGGACTGCTCGCACTGAATGCCTAACATTAAAAGTAGTGTTTTAGTGGTTGTTAGGTGTACCTCTATTTACCGGAAATTCCTTCAAGACAAAATCATCGCCATGTGATCTTAGAAGATCTGAATAGAGAGGTAGGCATAATGAGGGTGGCAGGTCCCAGTGACATGTGGCCTAGGAGTTTGGTGTCAAATTGTCATCTCCCATGTTTGAAATCACTATCAGGCTACTTTAACAGCCAACAGACAACATGGTACAGGATTCCACAGAGTTACAACCCGTGCACAGGAACGATACATGTCCGCTGTAAGACGCCGCACGTCCACAACTCCAACCTTGCAGAGAAACCTGAGGGATTCATTAGGTGTTTGTTTATCCACCAAAACCATTAAGAATAGGCTCCATGAATAAGGATTGAGGGCTCGCCAACCGGCTATATGTGCCACACTCCACAGCACAGACAACATTAATATCACTGGTGTCAAGAAAATGTCACTTGGACCCAGGCCCAGTGAAGTACTGTACTCTTCACAGATGAGTCCAGATTCTGTCCAGATTTCACTGATGGTTGTGTTAGGGTGTTGAGAAAGCCGAATGAACGATATTCTGAAGCTACATTTGTTGAACATGGCGGCAGCTCTGTGGCATCACTACCACTCGTCGTATAGACCTCCATACCATTGAAAGCGGACCTCCAGATAACTGGTGTCAGTTACCGCGATGAAATACTCGACATGTGGGGCCATTGGCTGTTGATATTGGTCCAGACTTTTTTCTAATGGATGATAATGCCCATCTTCATCATGCAATTATCATGAACGAGTACTTTAGGGATGTAGGAATCTATAGAAGAGACTGGCCAGCTTGCTCACCTGATTTTTATCCCATTGAGCATGCATGGGACGTAATGCAGGCTGCCATCTCTGCAGGCAATGATCAACCTGGCACGCTACAACAGCTTAAGGAGGCGCTAATGGACTCATGGACCAATATGCCACAACGGAACCTGCGTCACCTAGTCAAAAGCATGCACGGACAATGTCAAGCAGTAATTGACAGTAGAGGAGGTCACATACGCTACCAATCCATGTTTTGCGAAAGAAAAACACAACCTTTCTTTGTTTGCTGGAATTTTACGAAAGTTCTATTTTTCTAACATTTTGTGGGAAAACAACATGTTGGCTTTATTTTGAAAATTTGTTGATCTTGGTCTGAACCGATCCACATACTAATGGAAGAGTTAATACCATACCTTTATTATAGAAAAATTATGACAAATTAAGAGATTTTTTATGGATAT
>WURV02199642.1:0-11736 GCA_011762755.2 Epimenia babai
AAATTTGGCGTGTATCTTTGTATTAAGATAACGTTCTATTAAGTTTGTGATAAAGTCCTATGCGTGAATGTACACTTTTCATACTAAACGGATTAACACCCCCGCCATAAAAAATATCTCCAATAATAAGAAGTCGATAATAGTTGATAATATTTGAATTCAGTTAATATTAACTTATTTAACCATTGATGGGACGAGCTCGCCACCTAATTGGCCATATACTTTGGCTCTTGTGTAGGCGACTCCTGTATCGACCCCATCCTCAACCAATATCTGCCTCCCGTTTCGCCGCACGATGACGGCTATCTTCGCACCTCCATCATCGTTCTGTGACTGTCGAGACGCACTAGCTAAGACACACCTGTCAGACGATACAACAAATTTTTTATTACCCATACCGATTATTAAAATTAACTTCATATCGCGTAACGTAAAAAGAAATTGTCTAGACAGACTCGATTTTTGAGGGAAGTAGTACTCGGAATATTTACCGCGTTTTTCCGGAAACTAGAAGCGAGGATTACGTCAGCGACTAACTGGTCGATCTGAAATAGTTAACATACACTGGTGCAGTGATCTTGGAAGCCTCTGCGTCGATCTCACCTTGAACTCATACAGGTAACACACGTCTATCTATCATTCGTATTGTTTCCGGGTCGGCCACGTTGAAAAATAGAAATATATCAGCTCTAATAAAACAACCGAACGATTAGACAACTGAGAACAGCGATCAAACATCGAATAATAAAACAATGAAATAACCACATGCTTTATGATGTTTTAGCGTGTTATATACAAAATATGGTAGAGAAAAGTGTATTTATTCATTGTGTCTGCTTGATATACAAGCGAGCCTCTCTTAGTTGTTTGGGTCCGAGCGACAATTTGGTCATCACAATTTTAATATCAAACTAACAGAATTCACTGTTCAAAATGTTTTAAGAAGCGTTGTTATTCACAAGGTAATCCATAGGCTTGAGACGTTACATTATATTTGACCTTTTGACATCTCGCCCCTGACACGACTGGGCTTCATCGTAATGGATACAGATGTATGGCTTTCTCCTTAGCGTCCGTGTGAGAAAAGCTGGACTGTTCAAATCGTATAAAACGTTCACTCCTTATCCGTTAGTCAGTGAATTCAAGCAGATTTACCGAGCGTTCATCGAATACGATGAATGTGCAACTGTGAGGGCAGCTTATATGAGTGGGTTGGTGTTATCGGATCGTCAGACAGAGAGTGGGCTGAGGATCCTCAACCGACAAGACTCTATATTTAAACAGACATGAAGCGTGTGTCGTCACTCTAAGTTTCATTTTTATTCTGTTAAACGACCTTCACTATAGGTTTTTTTCATGCTGTCACACGAACTTCTTCACCGGCTTCACTTTCATCTTGTCACGCGACCTTCACCATGGGCTTCTTTTTCATGCTGTCACACGAACTTCTTCACCGGCTTCACTTTCATCTTGTCACGCGACCTTCACAATTGTCGTTCCTGTTTGTCGCACTTCACCACGGAAGACAATTGTGCCAATCATTTAACACAATCCGACAAGACGATCATTAATTGTTTAGGTACTGGCTAATGCTACATAATTAATTCCATCGTTTTATCAATCATTTCCTTGCTGCTTGCCTGTATAATTATCTTCTATATATTTCAATCATTCCAATGAAAATTCCGCCCATTCCAATGAGTATTATCCCGCACAATACACGTGCTCTACCACAACAGAGCGAGGAACGGGGTGTAAGTCACGAACTAGGGGGTTGTAAGAGAAGACATAAAGACGTCTAGACTCTCGAATATTATGAATAATTTACAATATTCTCTAATACAATACATTGATTTCTGCATACACTATCCGGCCATTTTTTCCACATTAGACCAGGAATTTGTTCATTAATAAGAAGCAAGAGAAATCGATGTGTTCTTAGAGAACGTATAATGTTTCCCGTAATGTAATTTATTTAAAAGGTCGCGGTACACACCGGTATCTAGTGTCTTGCATCTTCGACGTCATTCACGCCGCAGAGTGAAGCTTTTATGTTTTCTTAATTAAATTATCCCCGAGTTCAAGTCGAAAGAAATTATACGAGAGTCGTCCGAACCGCCAAACCTGTCTTTGACTATATATTTATAGACTCTACCATCAGTAGATGAAATATATTAATTCAATGTGTATCATTTTCAACCCTTTTCCCATTACTGCTACATTTCACAGATCTTGTACATTCCATTTTAAGCCACCTTTTGTAAGAACGAAATCGTTTAAAGGAATATCGCGTGGCGCTTTTCAGGTCAATGACAGAGTATTTGGTATATTGCAGTATCTTGGTTGTATTCATTATCTATATCGTTTTATCATTGCGAATAAATACAGTAATAATCGGTTGGCGCCAGTGGTGCAGTGGTTAGAAGCACTGCCTTTCACGCGACAGGTCGCGAGTTCGGACCGGCACAAACCAGGGATTTTTTCCCCGGCCTTCCACGATAGGAAATAAGCAAGATTTTCGTGCTGGAATATCGAGAAAAGATCGTCGTAAAATGGTTTATTATAAAAATATATCAGGGATGTTACAGGGTAATGTTGTACGTGCGACTGACATTTAATTATAAAGTAGCACCAAAACCGCGCCTTTTCCCCTTTTTTAATCAGTCTATAGAACGTTTTTGTCCTCCGCAGCATTTCCTCAGCATCTTCTCTGTCTTTTTTACTTTTTCTGCCTACTTGTTGTCTCCGGATGACTATACAAATAATTTAACTGCATTAAACTTGCTCAGTAGTTACATTTCGCGCGATATATACATATTTATATATACATATATATACATATATACATACATATACCGTATATACTGTATATATCGTAGACGAGCGCGCGGACATATACACAGATAGAAAAGTAAATGCAACACCTTATTGATTAAGATAAGAATTTACACAAGCTTTTGTATACAAGGATACTTCATCAGGCGTAATGAGTAGGGACGGTGACATACAAAGAATATATACTGGAAAAATATACCCAGACAGGAAAATGGGAGATAAAACATCAACGGGCACTGTTCAGATTCGCAGGGAGAGACAATAAATGAGAGATATCTATCAATCAGGATTGAACCCAGGAAGGTAGTAACAAAACGAATGACTCGTTGGTAGCAGAAGGTGGTAGGGAAGTGCCAGTGCAGGGGAGATTATAAGGAAGGGGCCGTAACAAGACCGGAATATGACGGAGGTAAGGAAAGCGAAGTAACGCGAGAATAAACCTAGTACAGTGACACTCAACTGGCGTTTACAGGAGTGCTCAGTAGCTGAAGAACCAATAGTGCTGTATATACAGTATACGTTTCTCACACACTCACCCATAGTTCTCAACCACATACATATATACACAGACATAGACGGACAGAAACGTCCGCAATAGAAACGTCGCCCTGATTAAAATACACGACTCCTATACAGCGTCACCGATCTGTGATGGAATACTGTAATTAATATTTACCTGATGGAACAGGCGTCAAACAAAACTCTAATAGCATCGTGAATATGGTTTAATTATCTCACTTCGTCCCATATTTATTTTCTCATTCCCGTACCCAGTAGGGTAGCATAGTCAATACTTATTGAAGTAATTTATAGCTTCCACGAGGCGATATACAAATCAACATTATATCACGCGTTTCCAATCGCGCACTTGTATTCCATTTAATGAATGTATTCTACATGAGTAACTTTTATAATGTAAGATACACAAACCACTATAAATTATTCACTGCGTAACAAGTGACTGGTTTTGCGGGACAATAAACGCGGTGGATAATCCAAGTTATACATCGTGTACAGGCAGAGGTGATGTCGTTGAAATTGAAAACGTTAAGTTCAGAAGATCCCGAGACAGTCCTCGGTTTAGTTACGACCTAGAACCTAGGACAACAAGCAGAGCCCGTCTGCATACGCAGTTCATGCAGTCCTTGTACTGTGGTCATACAGACGACCAGACGGACATTTGGAAACATTGTTGTTCTTCCATTGACATCCTTCACTAGACGGTCTTGCGTTGACGTTGCTGTGTTTCTGATGCTCTAAAGATGGCATCTACAATGCATATAGCTTTGCTATCGCATAAGATTTATAACTAATCTTAACCTCTCACAGAAATAGCCGAGTTTGCGACATGTAGGGGTCTATTACCGTATGGAACCAGTTGCGTGAATAAACGAAGGTCAACTCTCTGCCCAGAGTTTTCACTCCGGTAATCTTTTCTTATCACATGAGTCTGATCACCTTGTCATATTAAACACTGCCTCCATAGGCTAGCTTTATGGGGGCCTAATGATAGGCCACAGACAATTATCTAGATAATCAGCCTAATATTGATAAATTTGAAACCGTGAATCAATAAATTAAACGATTCTTCGCTCTTCATGACATCGAGGAGGTAGACTTCGTACTTCGTGGCATACTGAAGTGCTACCGGGGCCTGCCGCTCTAGGATCGACGAAACTCCGGCAACGCTACACTTTTCTCTTCTCGTTATGGATATACATGAACCTTGTCGAGTTAGGTTAATAAACCATTTCGTTACACAACGCTTAATGCGTCGCGGGGGCAACAGGCGATATTGGATCACGGACCCGTGGAGCTCGGCTCGCTAGAGTGGGTCACGGTGACGGTTTTTAGTCAGGCATGGGTTTTATCTTGACTTATAACCGTGCATGGGCAAAGATTATAATACCAAATTCGATACAATTTGTTAATCGCCTTCAGCGGTATTTATGAAAGAATAAATGAATGTTTCGTTAACATGAGACTCGACACGAGGCGTCAAAATACCCGCATGTGTTAAATTTTCTCCATTTTCAAGTTTCGGCGAAAATTACTACTTTATACAAATAAACGTTGTAGTTTTTTCACTTTTTTCATCTATGTTAATTTTGTTTAGTCGCTGTATTTATTTTTTTCTGCGTTTCAATTTCAAGAAGTCTGTCCGGAGTACCGTCGAGCGCCAGAATCTTTGGAAACAAAACGCCGTGACCAAACACGGAATACTAGAGAGCGTAGCCACCAAGCTGCATCCGTCCTCAACAGAGACGTACAAAATCACACCCCATACAGTAATGCGATATGAGGTGCTGTGTTAGCCAGATCGTATAATACGAAAATTAACGATTACACCTTCTTGACTAAGTACGGTTATGATTAAAACAATTTTTCGTATTCAGGTATACTCACCTGACGAAGTCTATTGCACCTGATGAAGTATACTTGTAAAGGAGAACTTGTGTAAATCATAATCTAAGTTAGAAAATAAGGTGTTACCTGTACTTCTCGTATTACTCCATACAGTATCTTATTTTTACTCGATCTTAATTCTCGACAAAAACCGGTTCAGGAATATTATGGATGTCCTTGTTTACACATCTTTGTAGTTGCAAGTTAGAATTCCCCTAACGACGAAGATGTATGGGTTGAACTTTAACTCTTTTTCTAAGTCATTACCGGCTCTCTTCAAAGCTAGTCTAAGTCTGCTGTGGGGAGCACGACTAATAAATGAGTTTCTTCATTTACAATGGTAGTGATGACGCCGTAGTGAAAACTACCGACTCAGGACAGGCAGTTAACTGTCATCCCTTGACACCACCGGTTCCAAACACGCTTACAGACAACCCACGTATATACACCCCGCTACATCTGTTATAGTTGATGATATGTCACAATAATATGAGGAGTTAGCGGATCTATAAGGGCCGTAGAGATCAGCGAGAGAGCATGCGAAACATGGCAGTGTCTGACGGAAGACTCCTTCACAAACTACCACGGCTACCAAGAACCTCATGGGCAGACTGGATTCATTGCGCTTCTTGAGCAAAGAAATACGCTTGAGTGTGTCTACAGTCTAGACCGAGGATCTGTTCATGATATTTTGAATGGAACTTCAACGATCTATCAGTAACACCAACAGCTCCCCATGCAAACTTTATGAAGCCGCGGGCCGCTGTTTTGCAAGAAACGGGCCGCATCTGACCGATAAGACGCACTGCCATCATCCCAGCTATAAAACAATAAACGAGCAATTGTTGGGCGATAAAACAAGGAAGAGATGGCCCTTGCATGAGTGTATATATCGATTTATAACGGGATACACATCGTTACGTCATTAAAGTACAATGCTAAATTGAACATTGATGCAATTAAAAGTGAATTAGCCGATACAAAAACTTTTCCCGTTATTGCAATCGCTTTTGATTATTTGAATATTTGTGTATTGATGTTTGTTGTTCAGGTTGTGAACTCTCTTAAAAATTGCCCACTCTTATGTCGCGCTTTTCGTTACGCGTGTCGATAATTGTAAAGCTGTAGTAGCTTAATGTCAGATCTTCCCATTTTCCATCATCCTGGAATAACTCTTCCACTGATGGAAAGAAATGCACAGAAAAAACTATACATGTGATGGGATCTTTTTCTGATAATACTCACGGATTTATCGGGTCGGAGTATTAATAGCTATGGTCGTGTCGCGAGGTATGTTAACAGGGTCTATTTCTTCCCTATGTCTTCTAAGGTTCTTGATACCCGCAAACGTGACACACTTGACAAGCAATTTTGGTTGGGCGATCAAATTGGGAAACATCGAAATAGTTCAAGTTCGCCGTTTCTTATGACTTATTGAATCCGTAAATTGCGGCATTCCTGCAATAAAATGGTCAAATGGCAGGCAATAACCGTGACACTCAGGAAGACATAAGAGGCAGATGACCTGATCTCGACATGAAACTGATCGGATTCGCTGTAAATCATCGTTTTTCTCCGACCGAGGTTCAATTGGACATAAGAGACGTCCTACTGTAACTCAATGTTTAATATGTATGGAGCATTATCGCCAGCGAACCGAAAGTTGGATATATTGAAGAATCGCAGCGTGGTGTCTACTGAAACCTTTGACCTATACATGCATAGCTCTTGTGCAACAAAATTACTCTGTTGATGGGCCCATAACGATGCCCGAGGAGTCGCATTAACTCATTAATATCGATTTATTCCCTATAGAGACAAAACAGAAAGCCCACTGGGGAAGTAAACGGAAATCTTTCCAGCGATACTTTTCAAGTTATGAAAAAAATGATTTTAATTCAAGAAGCTAACCTACCCTTAATGGTGTTTATTCGTCCACGACTGTTGTTTCAGAAATCCAACTCCAAATGTCCGTCTGGTCGTTGCTTCAAAAAGGTTGCCACAGTGTAGTTTTCTAATCGAAAACAAGTAATGTTTGACGTTTTCGCCATTCAGCTGAAGAACGCATACCGCAAAAATGCTACCACTTTCTGATGTACGCAATAGACACAGTCCATTACACTCGCGACACCTCGATTGTTCCGCGGGTGCTGAACGATGTTTTATCACTCCTCCAGTGGTCGTTTATAATAGGAAAACACTTTGCGGTGATGAAACCGTCAATGATATTATTCCGTGGCATTTTTTCTGCGGCGGCGAAATGCGTAAAACCAGAGTTTTCACAGGCGATGTGTAGATGTACATAAACTCGCTCATGCCCATGGCAAAAAATGATGTATAGATATACTCAAAATCGATTGAACTCAATTTAAGTTTTCTGTTGATTGAAAGAGTATGTTTTATTTCTGGCTGAGTATCATCTGGAAAAAGTCGGAACTAGAAATTCGTTACGAGTTGAAATTAGTTACATTTTTTTTTTAGATTAATAACCAACAACGAAACTATCAACGCGTCACTCACCTGCTCGTTATGAAGTCTTGCAATTGACATTCACGCCATTTGGATGTTTTTGTAATGAATCCAATCCGGTCAACTTCCTCTAAAACCTTTCCGTTTCTCAGAGATCCCACGCAGCGCCAGCTCTACGGGGTCCAGCTGTGTATGAAATGAGCTGTTTCAAGAATAAAACAAGTAATTATATAAAAGGACGTTACTGGGGTAGGTTGTTATTGAAATAAGATCGAAGGGTTACCATACCTTAATTATATATAATATAAAATATTTCTTATATGATGTAAATATATATTTTTTTCAATACTGTATATAAAATAGTATTTATCTAGGATAAGACAATTTTAAAAATGCTTATCCTTTATTTACACCTTGTATATGTTATTTAGGTTTAGTATTACGATCCACGTCTTGGCTGGCGTTAAGTTTGAGCGATAGACCCACGTGCCTTTCGACACCTTTTATCGACGTACATCTGAGTAGCGTCGTTAATGGTTTTACAAGGGTTCCTGATACGTGTCGTAAATGTCTCACTGACGCCGGTGATCTCCCGTCTGACTCGTGGAGCGCGCGTCTCCGCTATCTCGTCATCTTAGAGTAACCCTGCATTATCGCCCCCTGTCACGAATGTAGCCGAGCGTACTGTGACGCAGCTATGGGCCACGGTGACTTTGAGAACCACCGGACCGATTGAGAGAACGCTACGAGGATACGTTCACAGTAATAAATATGGTCAGCGTAGATAGTAACATAGCTACAAACTCTACACCGCATCTTAACGATCAGTTATTTAATTATGTCTTCGCCGTCGTCGCTCTCGTTATCGCCGTCCCCGTCGCCGTCGCCTTAGCTATTCGCTATTGCCATCGATGAAATCCAAAGAGGTTAGCCAGTTTAAGGATTTAGTATTTCAAATTCGAAAAGGATCCACGAATAATACGTATTTGTTTATGTATACGGTAACAAAGGTTCACCAGTGACAAAGCTAACGTACTTTGCTATGCAAGTTGTCTATGCGCCACGATAGTTTCACATTACTAGTGTTTTTTTAATGTTCAATCTACCAGATGACACTTTTTATTTGTTAATATGATATTTTCCCTTCTTGAACTCACTAATAAAACTTCCATCCAGTGCAATTAGTGAGCTTGCATTTCATTGTATCACACGTATAGTTTTAAGTAACTGACTCCGGTAAAAAAACAGGACTGGTATCTTGTAACTTACTCCCGTCAGAACGACAGGGCCGGTTTTATGTCACTGACTCCGATGAAAACGACAATGCCTGTATCCTCTTACTGACCTGGGTCAGAACGAAAGGGGCCGGATTTATATATGTAACAGACTCTGGTCAGAACGGCAAGGCCGGGTTGATGGAACTGGCTCCAGTCAAAACGACGGGGCGATGTTTCGTTACATTACGCCCAATAAAACGTTGTTAAGCATAGTTTATTTCTAAAAGAACAAAATACTAAGACCTTTTGACACAAAAATTATTGAAATACTAGCTGTCGTATGACCAAGAACAAAACTTCATTCGGTGCACTAGAACTAACTACCCATTCACCTTACGATAATTGTCAAATCTCGCGCTGCAATATTTCTTGTTAATCTTGTTACGATTTTTCGTTTTATTTATTCGTACGGACTAACTCTGCTACCCGCTGTCGATATAAATTTCTAGCAGGACTGTTACTATACACTCGTAGACACCCGGTATTCAGATCGCCCACGTAGTATTGACACAACGAAAATTCAAGGAGTGAATTCTCTCATCTATTAGCAACCGACAATGGTGTGTCGACTTGTCATCTCATATTTGCATATATTATAAATTCGGTGTATACAAAACGTTGTAGGTGGTTAAAACGTTACGAAGAACCCCTGGTCTTCTGTGGCGATTTGTGTGTTACTGTTTTATTAGTCGTTTTATACGCTTAATGTTCGTATTAATATAATACAAACTACCTCGAATATCACATTTAGCAACACAGAGAAATGGTAACACTTTTATGGCTGCCTTCTCATTCACCTTATGAAGAATTTTTTATATTCTAAAGCGTGTGATATAATTATTTTTCGCGGTGACTCATCTGGGTATCACCATTTCTCTGTGTTCGTAAATTTACCGACTCACTCAGCTAATGGGTTTGATAATTATTGATGTGTCAGCATTTTCTCTCGCAGCGAACAGCTAAAAAACCATGTCGAAATTCTTCTGTATCTTTCCTTTACTGAAGTTGAGTGTGCTGTATAAGTAATCTATCAACGAAACTCCGTCTAGGGCGAGCAAATAATCCGGCAATACCCAGCGTCGGTCGTTGGTGGTTGATGATGGCTAAACACGCACACATGAGCGCGCACGCACAAAATATATATACATAATATATATATGAATTTTATACATATATAGCTGTATCATTTGGTAAATGAACGTTTCAAATAGTGTTACTTACGTAGTTTATGATTAATTGGTATTACATTTAATTTCTGTGTTTTTACTGGGCTAATCAATAAAGTAATGCCGTTTTTTGTGTAGTTCCTTTCGTCAAATGCATAACAATTCCCCGTCGATTTCATTTACTGCGTGTTATAATCCATTCATATGTAACTGTCATTTATAGCTATATAGTTGTATCATGTAAATTTTGTATCATTGATATTGTAGTTTGGTATTTTTACATTACCAATTCCTATCGTTATCTCCACAATCTGGATTACAGGATTATCGTTTCTAATTTTTTACCAAAGCCAATTCAAACGAGAATACTGCCTTTTCGTCGTTCTCTCGCATCCGGGTAAGTGACGTACTGCTAAAGTCAGTAGGTTACAAAACCGTCATTTCTACATTGCAGTTGATATATTCTAACTAATATAATATTTCGTATCAAATCACGCCTGAATTCGACTTTTGGGACATATCGCATGCGACTGACGTAGATGATATGACGGTATCACTCGAAGGACACCGCTGTTTGTCGATTCACCATCAATTTACGTTGGCTATCTTCGAGCTATTGCGTTGTCTCTCCCCGACAGCATTTTGTTATTAACTTCGTTTGCTGTCTGACTACACACACTTCTAGGAATGGTAATTCGACACACGCTTCTTTTTCGTGCGCGCACATTTACGAACAGCAAAACACGGCAATTTGTGGTCTCGCAAAACGATTATTTGATATTTACATAATTTTACAGAATGTCGCGGTTACTCTGCGAGTGGTATGACAAAAACCGATATAGATTGCTTTATAATAAACTAGCCAAATTACTAGCGCTTTCAGGTGGTTTATAAAAGTAACCAGAAATGGGTGTTTTTTCGAACGAAAACATGTTGAACATCGTCTGCTCATGCATAGTGCAAAGAATTTGTGATTGATAAATACCAAAACCTAACTAAAAAGCTGTTTGACAGTCAGGTGGGCCTCCATGGAGATTTCCTATCGTAAAGAAATAAACCAATGGAGAGGTGATGGGGTTTCTGTCAAATGGTAAACCAAATTCAATTCTCAAAATGCATGTATTAACCCCTTTGAATCCGGATTATGTTTTTAGTGACACGAACTGTGTACTTTTATTGAAGATCATAACAGAGCCGCAGTTTTGCCAAAATAACTGAACACCGATCGGCTTATGGACCATGATCACATGATGTCATGATCGGTTCACGGACCATGATTACATGATGCCATGATCGGTTCATGGACCATGATTACGTGATGCCATGATCAGTTCACGGACCAAGATTACATGATGTCATGATCGGTTCACGGACCATGATTACATGATGCCATGATCGGTTCATGGACCATGATTACATAATTCCATGATCAGTTCACGGACCATGATTACATGATGCCATGATCGGTTCACGGACCATGATTACATGATGCCATGATCGGTTCACGGACCATGATTACATGATGCCATGATCGGTTCATGGACCATGATTACATGATGCCATGATCGGTTCATGGACCATGA
>WURV02199653.1:0-11736 GCA_011762755.2 Epimenia babai
ATCAGGGGTATAGGTTTTTTCCTGTGCATTTCTCTCCAGCTATTTATAAAACCACATTGGCTATCCTAATTACCATCTCGTAAACATTACAGTTGTTTTAAGGCATGCCGCCTTTCTGTCATTTGCAACGGTATCGGATAAACGCCCGAAAGACACTATCTCTCCAGTGATGCAATCCCTAGAGCCCTAAAGAAATGCGCTTCAGTTGTCCGTTATCCCCCTTCTCACCCACCAGCTGTTGCGATGGGCCTGTGTAGCCGCGTCAAGTTACCTCTTTGCGACGCATTTCTGCGAATTGTTCACGAGTTGGAAAAGCTGGCGAGTGCTGCTTTAACCAGACGGAATAAGGGTTGGTATTTACGTTGTCTACCGAGAAGACTGCGACTTTTGCATCGAGGTCTGCAATCACGAACGCTTAGGGGGTAACCAATTACAATTGGCCGTATAAATAAAATGTACTTCTGGCGTGACACGTAAAAATCTGATAGATGGCCCAGGGCTCGATTGATAAAGGTGAAGGCGAGGTTTAGGTGCTACTTTATAATTAAATGTCAGTCGCACGTACAACATTGCCCTGTTACATCCTGAAGATATTTTCATAATAAACCATTCCACGACAAGTCTTTCTCAATATTCAGGTACGAAAATCTTGCTCAATTCCTATTGTGGAAGGCGCGGGAAAAACTCCCTGATTTATGGTGGTTCGAACTTGCACCCTCTCGCACGACAGGCAGCGCTTCTAACCACAACACCACTGGCGCCAACCTTGATTGTGAAACAGGGGCCAGAGCTCTATTGTGATTTACGGTCTGGCCCTCCAGACCCAGTAAAACCAGTTAGATTAGCGTGATAAATTAGTAGAAGTGATTTGGTGAATCATGTGATTAAAGGTCAAATGAAATGTACTGTTCAATGGGAAAATTCTAGACAGAGAATCTCAAACAGAATTGAGATTGTATGGCTGTATTTAACGAGAGTATTTGAAGACTTACCAAACACCTGCCTGGGTATATCTACGTGCACATTCACTGGAACGGGGTTATCTGGAGTTTGGGTACTGTTGATATCCCCGGGGTCGTGGCAGTAGTACAGAACAACCGTCAGCTCCCAGCTGAATGACAGAAACATGGTGAATAATTGGGTGGGAGTAAATTAATAGTTGATGCAGTGCATTTGTTTCATTTACTCTCTAAGACCTTAATTCAGGGAGATACGTATTAACAGAAATATCCTAATGACAAGGATAGATTCTTCTTTAAGTATCTTGCAGTGGAGCGTTGATGGTCAGGCTGTTCCATCCTTCTTGGTTTTGACACATATGGATCTGGTCATGACATTGCGTGAATTCTTGACATTGTTGATATGTCATTTCCTGTCTTTCTCTGTTCCATCAATCTTGCCGGCCGGGACTGATAGGTTCTCTATTCCGTTTCTGCACATGACAAGTCCAACGAATGTCATTTTAAGCTTTTTCGACGATATTGATTAGCTCTATTTACACCAAAAATAGCGACGATTTAACGATTTGGTTTAATTTGTCATGAGATCTCCGCAATCCTTCTCATGAACCACATCTCTCCTGCTCTCCACCGTTTTTATCAACACATTTGATATGGTCCATGTCTCAAATAGATTACCAGAGGACTGAAAACAGACTGAAATAATAGGATTATTTTTTTCATTTAAACCATTTAAAACATTCACAAAAGACTCTTGGCATGATTTGCGTTTACTGGTGTCGTTATTCAAGTTTTCGCCATGTAAACCCCATCTCATTAAAGACATTGCGATGCGGTCATGCGAGAGTTTACTGCGACGAGCTTGTTTCACATCCTAATGGCAGCGTCTCCTGGTGCTACCTTTTCACCCTTTTATCACCTTACTCTACATGATCACAACCCATCACCCGTCAACCGGGCATGCGTCATCTCGAGTGTCCGGTAGCTCTCAGGACCACGGCGGTGGCACGAATGTAAAAGGTCTCCTGACTGCCCAGACTCCGTGATTGGTACCACGGTCGACCCTCGCCGTAATAAATCTAGTTTATCACTATCAATATTCATAATTATCATTTACGATCCCGGGTCTCGGAATACAGCATTGATTGATTATATCCCCAGTGAAACGCCGCAGCAGACGGCATCGTGAGTACCTGGCACACAACGAGTATACCCAATAACGCATAATAACCAACCACAGTCTGAGCTTGATGCGGTAGCGCAGCAGGGGGTCAATAACGGCTCACGCAATAAGTTTATTAATTAATCAACCTTCAGATTCTATATGAATGGTGACATTCATTTCCCATTGATATATAACAAAATACTAGAGACTTTCTCGTGTGCGATTCGGAAGTAAACGCCTTTTAGAACATGCAGATAAGACGTGTCAGTCGTATCGAGAATGTACAGGAAAATCTGATACCAACATTGATCTACTATAAATGAGGTGACTGGTTGAGATGGATTATGGCTACCTTTAATAGGGTTAATTTACCTTTAACTGTGTTAATTTACTAGAACCTGAATTCATAGAGTTAATGTGTAATATAAGTAGCCGTTTTATTCTTGTAAAGTAGGACTTAATGTTTATCGAAATAAACCGATGGACTCCTTTTTAGAAGTGATTATAATTAGGTTAGGCTTGAAAGATTTATAGAACAAAGGGAGGAAAGAAAACACACTGAAAGCTAAGGGTTAGCTGATTGAAAAATATCCGTAACCTTGATAGGAGAGTAAGAGGTTACTAAGCACCTTGGTCAGGGTGCCTTATCAGACAAACGTAAGTGGAGGAATGTTACAACCGCTTTGATGTATTAATGTAGCAATAACTGAGATTACTCGGTTGTGTAGGCCATGACTGGCCCTTTACAAAAGTAGGGCGAGTCTGCTATAGTCGACACGATGAATGGATAAGGCTCAGTTATTACGTTGGGGAAAACGCCGTAGTAAAAACTACCGGATCTGGGTCAAAAAGGTGATCTTCATCCACTCTCACACCATTGGTCCAAACTGACAGCCTAAATAAGTGGGGCGTGGCTGCTACCTCTGTGATTGGTGACGATTATTTAGGATGAGACAAAGAGAAAACGAAGAGCTATGTATGTGTATGTATGTGTGTGTGTGTGCATGTGTATGCATTGGCTGAATACCAAGGTAGTCATTGCGTGGGCCCTATACAAAGCCAGCCTATTAATGTGGTTTACATGACAATTTGATTAGCCTCACTCATAAGGGGTGGGGGATAAACATCTAGTGTGAAAAATCCACCGAGTCTGGGCAGACAATTAACGTTTTTCCATTCACGCCACCGGTTCTAAAGGTCTATATACGAACTACATATGTCTCACACACTCTCGTAAGTCTATGAAAGGTGAATGGTTAGTTACAATGAGATGACGATGTAGCAGGGAGGTAAGCGACATGGACACCATACATAGAGCCTCTGAGGCACAGCAAACATCAGAGGGAAAGAGCCTTAACAGAACCATACTACTACAAGGGGCTATCCAAACCCCCATGGGCACGGGGGTTGAAGACGTTTTCAGCCTGAAAAACGCCGCAGGTATTATACTTGTCAGAGCGGGAATGGAACCAGAGACCTCTGGATTCAAAGTCAAGTGCCCTAACCATTACACTAACTGCCACCCTAGCAAAGAGCAAACTGCCAAAAGGATCACAGAGAGCGTGTGATGCAGTAATGTCAGAGAGGAAATGCTGTTAAAAAGAGAAAAGGTGCGGTTTTAGGCGCTACTTCATAATTAAATGTCAGTCGCACGTACAATAATGCCTTGTTACATCCCTAGAATATTTTTATAACAAGCCATTCCACGACAAATCCTTCTCAATATATTCAAGCACGAAAATCTTGCTCATTTCCTATTGTGGAAGGCGCGGGAAAAAATCTTTGGTTCGTGGTGGCTCAAAATCGTAACCTCTCGCATGAAAGACAGCGCTTCTAACTACTACTGCACCACTGGCGCCAACATAATGGTTATATGACATAACCACTGCAAGAGCTGCCCAGACATGTGCAGAACATAATGTAGGGTGTTTTTATCTTAACCCTTTCCACACTGACAACTGTGCATCACATTACTATAGCAATACAATTCTGAGACAACAGAGTGCGAATGGTTAAAAACATCGCAGGTAGTATAAGGGCGGGAGCGAAGATCTTTGAGGAATATAATTCCAACGATGCAACCACGATGCCACTTGCCCTCACGACATCCTTCCCGAATACTGGTCCAACCCGCTGTATGCTTATTATCACTTCTTATAGGACAGGCATGGTCGGACTATTTGATTTGAAAGCCACATTTAAGAAAAGAATAGAAAACCGCAGGCCATACAGGAAATACGGTCTAAGGAATGGCAGTGTTTTATGTGAAGTATTTCACAAATGTTAAATTAGTATAGAGCGAAATATTTGATTAGTTACCACTTTTACGTTAGAATTTATTTTAAGTTAATGATTGTAACAGGAAACCTAGTCACTAAACCTGATACTTGCTCGTAGTGTATCTAATTAATAATGTTGTGAGCGGCAGAGTTGAAAGAAACTGACCCGACACTGCCCGTGGGCTGTCTCTTAACGCTGGCTAGGGACATCTACATCGCTCGGCAGAGACGTTATTAATAATACTGGCGGATTGCGCTATAAATAACCAGGTATATATGATATTTACCCTGTCGTCTTGTTTGAGGAGTGTCTTTGACGCAGAGTCGCAATCGTGCCAATGTCAGCGAGGTTACCGATGGTGTGACCTTCGTCATCTGAGAAAGACGGATATACAGAACGAGTGGAGTACAGAAATAACTGGATGAATTAGACCAAAAATCCAACTCCGATCGATCAAGTTTTCTCAAGTTGCGTCCATCAATCCAACTCTCATCGATCAAGTTCTCTCAAGTTACGTCCATCAATCCAACTCTCATCGATCAAGTTCTCTCAAGTTACGTCCATCAATCCAACTCTGATCGATCAAGTTCTCTCAAGTTACGTCCATCAATCCAACTCTGATCGATCAAGTTCTCTCAAGTTACGTCGGTAAGTCACTGGCATGGCAACTATGTGAAAACTGTCATATAACATGAATATATTGGAAGGGTATTAATGTGGTGAAATAGAGACGTGGGTTGCGGTAATCGTAATGCTGACTCACCCGTTAAGTGCGTTTGAACTTGCCGATCACCCAACATGCCGAGTAACGCCATGACCCCGTACACGGGTTTCTTGATGAACTCGACGTGCGGCGGGGACGTGTTGTTGATCTGGAACCTCGCGAGTAACGTTCGCTGCGTGAACTGGTGCGGGTAGTAGCTCAGGAACGCGTTGTCGTTACTTAACAAGCTGTAGTCAATCGGGGGCTCGCGCTGGGAGATGAGCGCTTTCTGGTGCTGAGCAATCACCTGAGGGTAGGGGGTGAGGGAGGAGTTGAGAATATCGTGGTTATCAGAAAAAAGGAATCCTTATGCCTCCAACGGTGCATGGGTACGAGAAGAAAAGGAACAACTTGACTAACTAATGTAAGGATTAATACAAGTTTTCACATATATTCATCCCAAGCTTTCATGTATGATCATCTCAAGCTTTCACGTATGATCATCTCAAGCTGTTACATAAAATCAACCCAGGCTTTCACATAAAATCATCCCAAGCTTTTACATAAAATCATCCCAAACTTTTACATATAATCATCCCAAACTTTTACATATAACCATCCCAAACTTTTACATATAACCATCCCAAAATTTTACATATAATCATCCCAAGCTTTTACATAAAATCATCTCAAGCTTTCACATATCATCCCAAACTTTTACATATAACCATCCCAAACTTTGACATATAATTATCCCAAACTTTGACATATAATCATCCCAGGCTTTCCACTGGTCATTCCAAGATTTCTCAAACTTACGCAGGGTCATCCCAAGCCTCACCAGCCATCCCACACTTTCGCATACAATTATCCAAAGCTTTCGCATCCAACCATCTTAAAAATGGCTTTCAAATGCAATCATCCCAAGGATGGCATACAAACATCTCAAGCAGACGATTCTGTGAGAAGACATAAGATTTATTAACACAATTAAAAAGAAGGACATTTACTTTATTATTTTATAAAAAAGGTAAGATTTAAATGGGATCAAAAGGTAAGATTTGAAAGGGGCCATGTTTCACGAGAGATGAAATATGAAACACTACCTTTGCGACGAGAGCTGCGTATGTGGCATCAGCTCTCCAGGTCTTTGCCTTACTCCAGCCAACCAGAGGGTCGGCTTCACTAAAGAATGAACGAATCACGTGATAGATACAGACATGGGGGCGGAGTTGTAAAATCTGGGCAAATTGTAAAGATATAATAACCATGGACAAATGTCTGTGCTGAGTATGTTTGTTGAAAAAGTCAGTGGCATTTTATAGGTCTGAATGGCGTGTTTCAGATGTTCTCCAGATGGTCCTGTGATGCCAACCTCCCTGCTATGATGTTATTTCATTGTAAATAATCAATTACGAGACATAGTGGAGAGCGCGTTGTATGTAGCCTGTCTGTCGACATGTTTAACCAGTGGGGTGAACTACAGTTTTCCCCACCTCTTATAACTGAAGCTAATATCTCTGTTGTATTAACGATTAGGGTAGCACTGTAAAAGGCTAATAGTGCCCCACACAATTATGTGATGTAATGTGATGTAATGTGATGTAATGTGATGTAATGTGATGTAATGTGATGTAATGTGATGTAATAAAGTATTTCTATAGCGCATAGTCAGAAACAAACTCCTCTCTCATGCGCTTTACAATCATTGAAATAAAAATAGTGAAACAATACTAGTAGTAAACCTGGGAAAATAACAGCGTTTTAAGCTGTGATTTAAAAGAATTTAATGATGTAAGTGATCGAATGGCCAGAGGCAAGTTATTCCACGGAGTAGGACCTATGCTGGAAATTACCTCAGTAGTCTTATTTCTGTCTAACTAGCAGACTAAGTACACTCAAGGAAGTATACTTAATTTATTATAGCTCGTTTTGATAAATATCTCAGGTGGAACTTTTACATTTTTATTTTTTGTATTTTGTTCATTATATTGTTATAATAAGGCTAAAAAGATATTTACGTACAAAACTGGGTTCCTGATTCTGCTTGGCTTATAAATTCCAGAGTTTCCCTTCTAATGAGTGTGAACCAGTCTGCATTAGCGGTCCTAGTGGTCACCGCCTAAATGAGTGTACGAGGCATCCGGGTATTTTTATGATAGTTTTGTCATGACTTCCCGCTCAAATTACGTTTGTGATATACAGAAATGCCACAAATTCAAGAAATAACCGATAAAGCCTTACTCATTATAGAAAGGTTTCTCCGAGACGGCGGGGAAAAACTGCCTGATGTCTGAGACACACTCTAATTCCGAACGCAGAATGTTTGCAGCGAGTCCCCTACCCTGGAGCGGACATTATCGCGGAATTATGTATATTGGACACCGAGAAAATTGCAGCCTAGAGAAATAATTGACAAATAAAAGCGCGGGCCCTGGGGTCAAAAGATAGCATTTGTTATGTTAGAAATCAGCATTAAATACATTAGACACCCAGTAGGATTTGACATCTCCATCATATCCCCCCCCCCTACACAGCTAAAAAATGTTGGCATACCCCTGAGGTATGTGTAGTCAGGTGCCACTCTAGCAACTTCCATATTAGATAGAGAAGTACTATAATTTTCCATTATTTTACGTAACTTCTCGTGAGTGCAAGAAATCAGGTGACAGTCGCGAATATGTGGCTTTCATTGGCTGGATCGTTGGGCTTGGAATCCTAAAAGACCCTGATCTGAGTCTTCGGTTGAGCCAGTATTTAATCTGGGGGGCCTTCTCGGGCAAAAGCGCATTTAACTATGTCTAATTACCTCTCTGCTCTGTCATTACCTCTCTGCTCTCTCATTACCTCTCTGCTCTCTCGTTACCTCTCTGCTTTCTCGTTACCTCTCTGCTCTCTCGTTACCTCTCTCCTATGTCATTACCTCTCTGCTCTCTCCTTACCTCTCTGCTCTCTCATTACCTCTCCGCTCTCTCATTACCTCTCTGCTCTCTCATTACCTCTCTGCTCTCTCGTTACCTCTCTCCTATCCCATTGCCTCTCTGCTCTCTCGTTACCTCCCTGGTCCCTTGTTACCCCTCTGCTCTCTCATTACCTCTCTGCTTTCTCCTCGTTACCTCTCTGCTATCTCATAATCTTGCTGTCTCGAAAACATATCGCAAATATGGTTTAGGTTGTTGCAAAACTGCCATTTGGAACCAATGAAAATGATTGGATGAAACT
Organism: Epimenia babai; assembly: GCA_011762755.2. Taxonomy (NCBI): domain Eukaryota; kingdom Metazoa; phylum Mollusca; class Solenogastres; order Cavibelonia; family Epimeniidae; genus Epimenia; species Epimenia babai. Next base: position 8,330 of record WURV02199653.1, read on the forward strand.
AAACTACGGAAATTTGTCTACCATGACAAATAACACAGATTCAATTACATGATGTAAAGCGCGATTTATACTGGGGCATGAGGAAGCACTTAGTTGAATGGTAGGAGTACTGGAATTGTAACCGAAAGTTTGCCAGTTCAAAATCAACCACTGCTCAACTTCTCTGCGATGATCCTGAGCAAGTCATTTCTCCCCGACTGCTGGAGTAAACCCGTCTCCAGAATGGGCTGATGTGTTGCTATTATCTTTGACAGGTAATACGCGAGTGTCAAAGGTATTGTATCTGCGCTGAATAACTACCACAAATATTTATTGTAAGCCGCATCTGAGAGCCCTTTAGGCTAGTTTCGTAAAAGGCCAAAACTGGTGAACGCAATGGGTTAATGCCAGCCTATTGCAACCTATATACATCTCACGAAGGTGACTGGCACGACACACACCTTTATATGCAACGACAAGAAATCCATCCGTATGCCAGGCAAACCCGTAAAGAAATCGCGACCATTAGTCACGTGATCGTACAGCAAGAAGGCGTAACTGTTCGGTTTGTTCATGTGACAACCATCCCCCGGACCCCCGAATCTGAGGCGAGGATCAGCGAGACGCAGCCCCCGTGAACACGCGTCGTAGTAGTGGAGAAAGCCTGAGGTAAGGTGATCGAGAGTCGGTACGACAATACCAAAATACCAACGAGAAGTTAATATAGTCCAGTCAATCAATTAGTAATTGCAAGAAGGGCTTGAGTTCTATCCACTTTCTCTCGCGATGAATGTCAGTCTACCCGTCAGATAAGAGCACTCGATGGTTCAACTTGAATCCAGAAGAACCTGGATCGATTGCCGCTCAGTCAATATACTGCATATGGCATCTAGACTTAGACCCCACAGGGCTCTGTCTCACCCTTGCAGTGTGGTTTTGTTAGAGCTCCTTCCCTCTAATGTGGCTGCACTGCCGATGACCTCTGGATTACCGCTTAGTCAATATACTGCAGTCAATATACTGCATGTGACGTCTTTAAGGTCACAAAAATAGACTTAGACCCCACACAGGGCTCTGTCTCACCCTTGCAGTGTGGTTCCGTTGGAGGTTCTTCCTTCTGACGTGGCTGCACATCCGATGACCTCTGGATGGTCTCTATGGCATTTACCTGTTCGCTATCTCGTTGTTCCATTGTAAATAATCATCAACGATCACTGATTTGGCCAAGGCTACGTTTTGTAAAGGTTGTAAAGGTCCAGCCGAATGAGGTAATCTGCAGTCTACTACAGTTACATACACACCCACCCACCCGCACACACAGCCTCCATACGCAAACACATACATACACACAAACATATACGCACAAACACAAAAACACATAAAAACTGTCTATCACAATCACAGATGTAAACCAAAAACAAATATGATTTTTGCTATAATGATGGCTAAAATGTAAACCAAAAACAAACATGATTTTTGCTATAATGATGGCTAAAATGATGACGATTGCAATGATGGCAAAAATGATGATGATTGCGATGATGGCTAAAACAATGAAAATTGAGATGATGGCTAAAATGATGACGATTGTGATGATGTAAAACACAATGACGATTGCAATGATGGCTAAAATGATTACGATTGCCATGATGGCTAAAATGATGGCAACTGCAATGATGGCTACAATGATGATGGACACGGAGGCGACGACACCGACGATGACGATGACGATGATACCAAAATGATCATGGTTCCAACAATGAGGACAATGCCAACAATTATGACGATGGCGATCGCGACAATGATGATGAAGGCAATTGCGATCGCGACAATCGAGGCAAGAGCAACAATAACCATGAGTGCAGCTATTGCAGTGATTGTGGAAGAGGCAAATTGCAATGGGAGCGAATGATGATAATTAGCACTTGAACTATAATGACTGAACAAGCAGTGCCTTTGTCTGCTTGTAAGACCAAAATAATAACAAGTGATGAGGGACCTTTCTTTGTCATCCGAAGCTTGTCAAAGTCATGACAATCGGGCTCGTTCCACGTCTCGAAGTTCCACCCCATCACTTCGTTAATGCCGAACATGTCTGCAAGAAATACACTATACTCCATAGCAAGACATACAGTCAAACCTCTATTAAGCGGCCACTCACGGGAATCACGAAAAAGTGGCCGTTAAGACAGGTGGCCGTTTAATCCAGGTTTCACATTTAGACTAGTGTACATGTCGGGAGGAATCTGAAGTGACCGTTACGAGCGGTGCCCGCTTCATACACGTGGCGGTTCGGGCAAGTTTGACTGTAGATTATTTACATGTTAACATCGACTCTTTCCCGATAATTCCTGAATGATATTTGCATTCCTGGAGAAATTGATGATATGCTAGTTATGGACGATGCGCGAATCTTACTCTGAGAGACGAGTGGAGAGTGAAGTCCAAACAGTACCCACTTGTAGTTGTCGTAACAATGACACCGACATATATCAATATATCATACATCTTTGCCTCTAGTTAGACGAGAACTGAACCCAGGACTCGAAGCAACAACTGGTCCGGTGCTCCAGCCCATTTTAGCCACACTGACATATTTCCATCCCCCACATATTACCGATGTAACGCGCCGCGGTCTGACGCACTAGGTCCGCCCACCGATACACTTGGGTCGCGTTCTCGAAATCGGTGAAAAAATTCGATGGATTCCCCATCAGTTCGAAGCCCGGCTTCAGTCGATTCTTGAACAAAAGTTTCATGAGCCGATCGAGTTCGGTGAAGTCATAAATAATCGTACCGTTTCTAAATCTGGAACAGACACAAGAATCCTACTATTATACCTAGGAGGCTTATATTCGAATCACTCTTTCTGTATAATTTTTACCAATATATATATATATATATATATGGGGGCAGCTGGCATAGTGGTTTGAGCGTTTGACTTTGAATCCAGGGGTCCCTGGTTCAAATCCCACTTTAAGCAGTAGACTAACTGTGGCATTTTTCAGGCTGATAATGCCTTAAGCCCCATTGCCCATGGAGGTCTGGGTAGCTCTTGCAGTGTGGTTCTGTTGGGGCTTATTCCCTATGACGTTTGCTGTGCTTCAGACGCTCTATATGTATTCTCTATGTCGCTTACCTCCCCGCTATCTCGTCATCTCATTGTAAATAAACATGGACCTGTCATAGACTTAGCTGGGTGTGTGACATATGTAGCTCGTATTTAGACATTTGCAACCAGTGGCGTGAATGGAAGAAGGTCAATTGTCTGCCCAGACTCGGTGGGTTTTTCACATTAGGTGTTTTCTCCCACCCCTTATAAGTGAGGCTAATCAGATTGTCGTGTTAACCACAATAAAAGGCTAGCATTGTCTAAGGGCCCATGATGGCCTATCACAACGATTACTTCGGTAATCAGCCTATAAATA
>WURV02199664.1:0-11735 GCA_011762755.2 Epimenia babai
GTTCACTAGCAACGCGCTGTAAAACACATATAGAGTTCACTAGCAACGCGCTGTAAAACACATATAGAGTTCACTAGCAACGCGCTGTAAAACACATATAGAGTTCACTAGTAACGCGCTGTAAAACACATATAGAGTTCACTAGCAATACGCTGTAAAACACATATAGAGTTCACTAGCAACGCGCTGTGAAACACATATAGAGTTCACTAGCAACGCGCTGTAAAACACATATAGAGTTCACTAGCAATGCGCTGTTAAACAACAGATATATAGTTCACTAGCAACGCACTGTAAAACACACCACAAATTTCAATACGCACACATTACATCAGCATAGAACGCTCATAAATTTCCCTAAAAATTACGCAGTCTTCCAATCATGGGATTCCATCTAGATTAAACATTTTACAATTTTTTTTCCATAAAATACCATTACTTTGTCCTTCCAGTTAGACAATGTTCACAGGTTTTTAAATTGCAAATTCCTCAGTAAATCACAGTCTTGAGTCTTCAGCTAAGCTAATAAGTACACTTTAATCAAATAAATTTCATTTCATTTCAATCTTAGACAACAAATACACGGCATTGACTAATAAAATATGAATTCTATTTAGTAATATTCATGTATTAGACAGACCTCTTACACTGACGGTTGCACTGGTCCATTACGTGCTGTAAAGTGTCTTCGGGCGCGCGATATGCCACACACTGCAGGATCCAGTCGAGGGCGGGTGAAAACAACGCCAGGTACTGCGGCATTTCCAGGTTTTGGATTGCGAGCGCATCCTGAACGCTGTCACCGGTCAACTGGAAACGAGAGATGGGTAATACCAAAATGCATAGCGATAGATGCAAATAGATAAATATATAAAATGAAAAATTTCGTACGTGAAACAACTTTGAAAAATGGTTGTGGAATGTCGAAGATGAAATAACGGATATATAATACAAAAAATAGCATAATAATAAAACTAAAACAAAACTTTTTTGGAACACCAGTGTTATATAGTATGAAAAATAGCGCAACAATAAAATTAAAACAAAACTTGTTTGGAACACAAGTTTCCATAGTAACAGCGTGCTTCTTAAGGGAACTGGCCATAGAATAACGTGTTAAAATTTGCTTGGCATCCATGAAAGTACGCTTAGACTAATGCACGCCGTTCTGTCAAGCCCAGCCATACAGACTACCAGGTCTAGGCTAGACTTTATCATCACGATATCCGACGGTTTTAACCATAAAATTTAACCTAATTCAAGCTGTAATTTGCAACAACAACACAATTAAACCCCATTTAAGCTCGGAGTTATGACTTGAAATCAGGACGAATCAAAACTCCCCGACTGAAACTGAAACAGCAGACAACAGACGTCTCCATCACTTACCAGCGAGTACGTGAGCAGGAAGTCTCGGTAGCCCTCTATTTTGTAGTCAGTATAACTCGGCTTTACTTCCATGCCAACCTGTGTGACATTTGTCATGTCGATGTCATATATTAGAATACATAAATACGCTATAAATAACTAATTACTACATGACTTTTTATAGGTATAGCTAAATATGAAAGTTTGGGTGTGATAAAAAAAGGGAAGTTACGGTAATGACTTTATAAAACGGGGAATTTTGGGGTACATCAAAAAATTTGAATAATAATGTTGGAATACAGACATATGGTAAAAATACTTTATAATACATTATAATACATTATAATACATTATAATACATTATAATACATTATAATACATTATAATACAATACGAGAGGTAACACAAATTATATACATTGTAGCGTGCAAGCATAAATATAATGATTATTGATTATAAGAATAGGCGATTGGAACAAACGATGTTGAATATGAGTTTTAAAAACATGGACACGTAAATTGCATATTATATTTGGGTGAAGCGTGGCTCATGGAAGTTGAAGCAATGACATAGAATGACCCCTGCTGCTACAGTATTGCACTATGTGAGCGCTACTGTCAATGAATATATTGCTGTTTTATTATTACGATTATTAAGATATAGTCGACTGACGCGACACAAGAAGCATCGGGCGTAGATAGCAACGAGTGGATCGCCGATCCCCCTAATCATCAGGGAAATCCGCTTCAGAGCTTGGGTAATGTCACTGGAATGTAACACATTACATATGTTACTATGTGGTGAATTATTTCCGGCTAGTTAAATGTGTTACTATGTGGTGAATTATTTCCGGCGAGTTACATGTGTTACTATGTGGTTAATTTTTCCCGGCAAGTTAAATGTATTATTATGTGGTGAATTATTTCCGGCGAGTTAAATGTGTTACTATGTGGTGAATTATTTCCGGCGAGTTAAATGTATTATTATGTGGTGAATTATTTCCGGCGAGTTAAATGTATTATTATGTGGTGAATTATTTCCGGCGAGTTAAATGTGTTACTATGTGAATTATTTCCGGCGAGTGAAATGTGTTATCTGGTGGAATATTTCCGGAGAGTTAATTGTGTTACCATGTGGTGAATTATTTCCGGCGAATTCCAGAAAAAAGTAAAATGGAAAAGCCGACGTTTTTGTGCTACTTTATGAGTAAACGTCAGTTGCACATACAATATTGCCTTGTTATGGTCCTAATATAATTTTTAATAAACATTTCACAACAAATCTTTTTCTATATTCAGACACAACATCTGGCTCATTTCCTATTGTAGAAGGCGCAAGAAAAAATCCTTGGTTTGTGCTGGTTTGAACTCGCAACCTCTCGCATCTCGCAACCTCTCGCATCTCGCAACCTCTCGCATCTCGCAACCTCTCTCATCTCGCAAGCTCTCGCCTATAAGGTGGGACTTTTAACCACTGCACCTGTGGTTCTGTAGGCCTCAGTTAGAGATTAGGCTCCCTATGTTAGCCTAGTGGCTGAAGGTCGTATTCCATCCCGGGCTCAGTGATTGTTCAACTATGCCAACTAGCAGAATCAACAACGCCAACCCTACCACACTAATGGGCATGTCATTGAAAATGGATAAACATAGTGAGCAATCAGTGTAACCTCAAAGGAAACTATGTCTTTGTTGACGAATGACTGGGGAAGCAGTTATCACGTGGTAGGAACACTGGACTGTAAGGGCGTGGATTCAAAACCGACTTTCGTGCGATGATCCTTAGCAAGTTATTTATCCCAGATTCCTGGAGTAAACCCGTCTCCAAAATGGGTAGATGCTCCATATTATCCTTGGTGGGGTGATATGTGAGTGTTGAATGTATTGCATAGGCACTGAATAGCTGCCAAAAACATTACATCGTAAACCGCTTATGAGAGCCTTTATTGGCTAATACTTGTGGTCTATAAATGTCGTACTTTACCATTTGACCTTTATGTCTCAATAATTACAAGATATGATACCATGTATTACTAAATGATGCCCAGATATGATTACATGTATTATTAAATGATACCCAGATATGGTTAAATGTATTATTAAATGACGCCTAGATATGGCTACATGTATTTTTAAATGATGCCTAGATATGGTTACATGTATTAGTAAATGATGACCTGAGTGTCTAGTTACCACAGATTAAAAGAGTAATAGAACTCAGTGATGGTTAGATATGATATGATGGTATGGTATGTATAAATGAGCTGACAACAAGGATTGCTACCTGAGCCAGGTACAGGCCAGGTACAGGCTTTGTGACGTCATTAACCCAAATGTAAATTTCTAATGCCTCATAAACGTGAGATACATCTATTACTACGTATCAATATATAAGTTCTCAGTAAGGTTATTTTGCTTGGACTCCAGGTGGGATTCGTCCTATGTCAATCTGACTCAGCACAAGCTGATGTTTGATAGTGTGTCTGACGTTTGGATAAACAGAACCCACACAGATATTTCGGTGAGGTGTCTCTTCCTCAAGATATGGCAACTGGTATTACTAATTACTAAATAACAGCCTGGGTATCTATTTACTGCGGATTGAGGAACTTGTACGACTGAATGATGGCCATCTCGACATAAATACGCGGAATGAGTTCACGAATAGAAGCAATCTTGAAGAACCAGTTCCTGCACGTCTCCTTGGCTGCTTCGGGAACTTCATCTGGTGTGAACTCATCTACAAACACGCGTCAATATTATATTCAATACTGACATCCAAATGCTGAATTAACGAGACATTAAAATTACTGAGTTATGGATATTCATTTGCGGATGTTTGACAAATGGTGAGAAAATTTTCAGCCTATGCGTAATTCTCTCGAAGTTTTCAAGGAAACTTTAATAGAATCGGATGTTTTACGACATTAAAATAACTGAGTTATGGATATTCATTGGTGTATGTTTGACAAATGGTGAGAAAATTTTCAGCCTATTTGTAATTCTCTCGAAATTTTCAAGGAAATTTCTATTAAATCGGATGTTTTACAACATATTTTTTGTTTTCAGGGAATTTACCAGTAAAATACCCTCGTTCAACACATACATATCTAGTAAAATACAGACATTAACAAGTTGGATACCTTACGAGCGCTGTACTACGTTAACTAACCCTCCAGCTGTAGAGTAGATACATGTGTCATTACCTGGTAAGCGGATGGGTTTATTGGTGCCGGACACGACGATCTGCGCCTTGTCCCTCAGTCTGGCATACACCAGCTTACCTAGTGATAGTTGACAATTGTGGTGATTTTACATTTGATCGTTCTGGATGTAATCCTACGTTAAACGCGCACTTCGTTATATCCGTGTTGGCAGATGATTATGGTCAGTGAGATGAAGTGATAGCGAAGATGTGAACACGCTAAAGACCAGCCGAAAAACACATTATCTACACAAACACTAATGGGAGAAAGATTCGGATGCTTTTTGCCTAAAAGCAACGCATATAGGCAGGACCAAAAGTCAAAGCACAGCCTTTTGGAATTCAGGTGAAATGATGTATCCATCAGGCAGGAAACAGGTTTAGAATACCATATATAAGTAGGGGAAGAGATATCCAAAAATTTATATGGGGAGAACTTCTGTATAAAAAGTATGACATCCACAGCATCGCACTGTGAAAAATCTTATATTTCATACATAAGATTTTTGATATATGTTTGGTAGCCAAGTTATGTTTTGTGATTTGAGGAATCCTCTCAGAAGATGTAATGCTCAATTCGGGTACTATTGGTAATATTGGTGTTGTATCACGAACTACTGCATACTCACCAAAAGTTTCTAGGATGTCCGTGACCAAAACAAATTTACTGGGATAAAACGAAAGGACCGATATATCGGCAAGCAGTTTGGCACACTGCAACAGAGAGCCATCACATGATCAGCTTTTGACCAATCATATAATTAGTTTTCATATGATTATCCGTCAAATAAAAAACACATAACACTCGCACCCTGTGGTCGTCTTATGAGTTTCAAAGTAAGATAACTTATCTCCCTTAACTAAAATTGACCAATATGAGTAAACATGACTCTCTTTACAAACTCAGTGGCTTGTTCAGATAATCAATGATTAATGATTAAATTTAAAGTTCAAGACAAAATACAATTATCACAAATATGAATAATATCAATAAGGACTAATTACAGGAAATTGTACATTTTCTCAGATACACAAAGGCACAGCTACCTGGATGGCGATTTTCAGAGCTTTCACTCTCTGGTCCCGCTCCCATGCCTCGATCAACGCTTGATTCAATTGGTTGATTCGCTTGATGTAGTCCTGCTGACTGAGCCCTAGCATCTCCTTCACCGAACCCTGCATCATCATTACACCTCATGCATATTCAAGATAATTAAATCGTCTCTGGGTCAACTAAAATTTTTACGGTACAAATTTGTTTCTGAAAAATCTATAATCAAAATAATGCTTGACAATAATGTTTGTAACTAGTAAACACCCGGTATCACAGTTGAGATCAGATATATGAATTGCTTATCATTGGATGTGATTTATTTTATTACTAACATAAACAGGTACATTGTATAGTGTTTACCTCTTCAAAGTCATCAAGTTGTTCGAGCCTATTTTTTACTTTGTCCGACATGGTTGACTGCATCTTAATAACAACTGGAAAATGCATAATCTTATTTAGCTATATAAATGATATCAAACGTCTCAAACCATACAGAATGATGAGAGCGGATCGATATTTTACAAATATTTTTAGGAATTACCGTGTAAACGTAACTATGATTATTGTATTGATATCAATCACAGTAGGTGACTGTGTTTAGTTTTTGAGCCTTGGGATTATAGATTATGCTGATTTATATGATTATCGGATATTGGAGTAATATTGTATTATTCACTGTACACTAAACGACGCCACAAATATTATGATTAAAGCTGAGTATTTAGTATGAAGAAAAAACTAATCAGCCACAATGCTAGAGAAATACAGAAATAGTGTTGGATTCGGTGACCAACAGATAATAACGAATATTGATATAACAGTAAATAATTCAAGAAACGCAACTCAGTAACTAAATTTTATTTTCTCAGATATTGTATAGAGGGATACATGTTTTAATTGGTTTTGCCATGGTCAAGGAGTCATTTTATTTTTACACTAACACATCGACTAGCAAAAGCTTAGTCAATAATTGACTATTTGATAACAACTGTGACCACACCCCTAGCTTTGTCGTCTGATGAAAGAAAGCTCGTGGTGATTGACAGCTTCTCGGATGTCGTGTACGTCGACAGAATGTTCGGCTTCTTGAGATACCATGGCTCGAATGAATCATCAAGTTTGTCCATGTCTGTCTGAAATATTTTTAAGAGTTAATCAAAACATGAAATACTAGGAGACAGCAAAAGCCATCTATAGTGCATTCCTTTTAATCAAAAGGGGTCATTAAATGGAACAATCCTTTTAATATCATGTCTCATTCAGGTCGTGTTTTTACTTCTATTATAAACCATTCCTGATATCAGAACATAGCTGCTCAAGAAAACCTTAAGAAACTAGGTAACCAACAGGACTGCAATATTCTAGTATCAACTAGAAAACACTCAGATGGCGCAGACTTCTGTCGAGGCAGCCCACTTTCCTCTATGCATTGAGCAACTACATATTACACTTAGTGCAGTGGAGGTGCAGTGGTTACAAGAGCAACTTCCCATTCAATGAGAAGTTTCTGCCTGCACCACGGGGATAATAAGGAGATATAACATGTGTGACTGACATTTACTACCACTTATAAAGTAGCACTAAAACCTCGTCTTTTTCTCTCCATTCTAAATTTCTAATAACACACTGCAATACTCTGAGTACAATGAGGAAATGCTAGCAGAATGCACGCCTACACCGAGGGTGACTACTCCCTCCATGCATTGGGCAAGTACATACACATTTAGTCTGAGTAATAAATGGGAACTAGTTTTCAACGTGAAGATGCCGTTAAATATATAAAACATAAAAACTAATTCTTAAAAGATTCCTGAATCCAGATAGCGATCTGGATTATCAGTCAAATCCAAGAATTTGTTCTACAGTAATTGCCTTATGAATATTTGTAACTTTGGTATACGGTTGCTAAGTAACAAAGAAACACACTAAGTTACAATAAACCAACACCCCCAATGGTTGACTATAATCTTTGTAACTAGTAGAGACTCTGAATCACAGTTGAGATCAGATATATGAATTGCTTATTATTGCATATAATTTATTGCTAAACTTTATTTAACTAAATAAAGATGAGACTTGATTTCACCAGGATTGGATGTAATTTACTGCTCCTTAACTAAGTAAAGCTGAGACTTGATTTCACCAGGATTGCATGTAATTTATTGCTCCTTAACTAAGTAAAGATAAGACTTGATTTCACCAGGATTGCATGTAATTTATTGCTCCTTAACTAAGTAAAAATGAGACTTGATTTCGCACGGATTATTCTTTTAGAAGACACAACATGATATTAACGCGTTAAGTTCGTGAACACCCTTTTAATGAAAATGCAATGGGCAGTAATTAGTTAAAAAACACTTTTTATGCACTGACATTTCAAAAACATACTCTGTAAGAATAGTCGGAAATCTATGTACCTGGGATGTCTTAGAGATGGATCGTGTTACTTCTCGTGGGACACTCTGCGAAAGCGGATCACCACCTTCAAACACTGCACTCAGTGGGTCAGCAAAGTCACTCAATATTGACGAGTTAGTTGCTTTTTTATCTTCATCTTTCTTCAATGACGAGGGCGTTGTGCTTTTTATCTCAGTCACCTGTAATTCAGATTATAGGGGGCGCAGTCACTATCTGTAGATGACTCAGTAGTAAAATCTTTCACGTACGCAAGTGGATATTTCGTGTTACTGGTATTAGAGATGGAGGCTGCTCTGTTAACCGTAACTGATATAAAAATGAACATGAGCTGTAAGCTGCAATCTACAGGCACATGTAACATAAATATAAACTCAACCAAAATTGCACGGACATGTTTTATTTGTCGTAACTGTCTGAGATTAATCAATTACAGTCTGCTCTCAGTTATCTGACATCAGCCATTCCCCGTGTTTGTCTCAGATATGCGAGAACTTTTGATAAACGAACTGACCTAATTTTCTTGCATGTTTCAGGAGATGTGCTGGATAACTGAATAGATGAAACCACAACCAGCACTGCAATAACATATATCAGCTACTTTCACTTACAGTAATGTTCTTCAGAGGATGTGATGTGACAATCTTTGATGTCAGTGTATTCTGAGATTTCTCAGCTGTATATTTGCGCTCTCGTGCATGCCTAATGAAAAAGTTATCATGTATCCATTTCTCATGTACAAAAATGCTATAATATTCACTGATACACAGCAATCATATAGTAATGTATACTGGGTGTACCAAACATTATTAGGGGGAGGGTGTACCAAAGATTATTAGGGGGAGGTTAATTTTAAATATGTACCCGTGCAGAGGCACACATGGAGAAAAAATAAAAATAGAGACATCCATATGGACATTCTGTTCCATGGAATATCATTACACAAACAAAAACAATCTGCATAAAGAACACATACAGGTGATGAAAAATTCAAAATTTAACTTTTCATGATATAATTATGCTACAAAATTTTAAGTTAGTTCGAATAAAATGGTGACAATTTAGCGGGCATAAAGTGGTACTGTTATGTAATATGTAACAATGCATATGCTGAATTTACCAGAATAAGACTATTTTTATAGAGACAGGAGTATTACAAGAAACTACTGAAATTATCCTTTTAATATCATGTAAATATATGGTTAAGAGTGACAGTTACCTATAATGAGCTAACTGGTGATTTAGAAAGACCTTGTCAACTGACATTATGATTAAAACATATTTTCATACTGGAGTATAAGAATAAAACATACTTTCATATAGGAGTATAAGATTAAAACATATAGTGCGACGCCATTTAATTTTAATGTTTAGCCTTTATTCATCAAAGTACAGAAAAAGTCGCCAAAAAGTAACACTGCGTTCTCCGTGATGGCAAAACCCCCAAAAATTACGTTCTTGAGACATTCCAATCTTCAATCATTGACAACGCCGAGGAAAAGGAGGTTAGAGTGAGGAGAGGCTCGAGCTGGGAGGAGAGTCTGGAGTTCATAGATGAATCGGTTGACTGCCATGACGTATCTCTTGGTGTAGGAGGTATAAACAGGTGTTATTTTAATATAATATAATACGGTCGATATTAAAGATGGTGTGTATGGATATGTCAGATCCTGATTTTATATATTCGGAGAACCGAGGATCCACATAATTTGTCTTGATATGATGTACTAAGATGGCCATAATATTGCAATTTTTTGAAGGTCTGAAGTTCAGAAGTTCTAAAACTCACCAGTCTTGCGCCATTTTGTTCGAGAAACATATCACATGACTGGCATATTTGACCACGTGACATAATGTAAACCGCAACAACGACATATCTGAGGCGAGGTTTTAACTCGAGATTTTCAGTATTGTTATATGTTAAGAGAAAATGAATGCCAAAGACGTTGGACGTCTGGTAAAACCCCTGGTTGCATAATTATATATACTTTTAGGGGCAGCAGTTAGTCGGGCAGTAGGAGCACTGAACTTGAAAGCGAGAGGTGGCAGGTTCGAAACGGCTCACAGACTTTTCTGTGATGATCCCCGGCAAATTATTTATCAATTGCTGGAGTAAACAAGCCAGGAAAATGGGTAGGCATTTGACCTTATCTTTGACGGGTGATATACGAGTATCGAAGATATTGTATATACATTGAATAGCTGCCATATATATTTCATTGCAAACCGCATCTGGGAGTCTTTAGGCGGATTGGCTGATACTTGCGGTTAAAAGATGTTGTATTTTTATCCCTACATTAAAGTAAGATAAATATATTGCGCACGGTGCTCGCGGTTTAACCAAGGTGATAAAAACCACCCCTAACAATGAAATGGGATAACACGCGAGTGACACAGTTTGATTTGTGTCGTAGACCGTAATACATTACATTTTTTATATCCATTGACGCATCTATGTTAAAAGAATAAGTGATGCCTTCTCTGTTTTGTTCGATCGGTTATGATGTGGTTTTCTATACTCAAAATGTCATTTTTCTTAAACCTTATGACTAGCACTGGTTTTATCATTTACTATTCCACCGTTACACACATGTGAAATAACAGGGCTTTTAATTATGTGCCATAAAAGCTATAAAATAACCTTCATTCATCACATTACAAAGTGATTAAACCAAAAAAACTCGTTTGTAGTGAATTCCGTAATCTTGCGCATGTGTGAAAGTAATTTTGAGCTGAATTTTATCAATGAAGTTTTTTAGTTTGACTAATGTTACAAACTCATCCGTTTTCGTCCACACAGTGACGATACGGAAGTTTATTGTACGTTTCGATGTTGCTGTCAGCCCGTCACACTTAACCAACTGACACTGAACATTAATTTTACTCACAACCTAGAGATGAATTCTACAGTTTGATTTTAATGCAGCCATAATCCGTGTATTTTCAGTGACAAAATAGAATTTGCTGCCGCATAGTGGAAACATTTTACTAAAAAAATTTTGCTTGAAAGCTTCTGTTGCATAAAAGTCACATTACTGTCAATAATCATCAGTGATTACTCGTGGTGTTGACTTCAGTGAAGTCTTCAGTAAAGTCCTTTCCTAGCCAGTATTACTATTAATTAATTTTATTACAATAGGAATAAGTGAATAGCATTAATTATCCAATATAACGGTTGTTATGACGTGATACAACTCTCTTAGCTGTGAAAAATACCATTTTTATAATGTGACTATTTCAATAGCCTCAAAATAAATCCATGTTTCATTGTTTATGATGGTACTGAGACTTTAGTATGCAGCCATCAGTTTCGGTTACGTCAATTTGGTTAATAGAAATTGGAAACTGTATATTATATGTACATGGCATGTTTTTAAAAGAATTATGGAAGGTAGATGGAAGGTTGCGTCATCTGTGCACGCCCTCCACCCCTTTCAGAGGCTCTGAAAGTAATTAGAGTTTTTAAGTCAAATGCATAAATGATTTGTGAACTCCAACTGACCACAGATGCAGCAGATTTCTCGACATGGACCCAACCTTGGAATATCAGGCAGTTGAGTTTTACCAGCGCCGTGAATATCAACAGGCAATTGACTTGTATTCAACATGTCTTGAGGCAGCTCCACCAAATACGGATCGCACAGATGTACTCCTCAACAGGGCATCATGCTACCAGAAACTCGTATGTCTTCTGTAT
>WURV02199675.1:0-11734 GCA_011762755.2 Epimenia babai
CGTCGCACACTTGTATATACAGAACTATGTATGCTACACAGGCCTGTTTACTAATACCTATGCTAGGTAAGTCACACGCGCGTTGCCCGCTAGTTTCGTACTGCCCCTCATCACGCCCCGCGCGCGTATTTCACATAGTCCCGTGACAGTATACCACAGGGCTTGTACGAAAAATGCGGGGGAGACTAAGCCCGCGGTCTAGACAATGGGAAATAATCACCATTTTTGCCGGTGACTGACGAGACTTTAAATTAGAAAATTACAACTGAATAAACTATTTAGGACTTTCTTATCATTGCCATTGCTTTCTGCGTAACTAATACTACATTTTAGCATTAAATAGAATTACGGAACCGACAATACCTGCAGGAAGAGAGTGAATTCTCTATTTAATAATTACACACGCAAAGTTCTAGATCGGGACTCAACTGCTCTGCCCGTTCGCCCAGGCGATGTCGTACTACGGACGGAATACAGTAGTGTCCGATTACACACCCACACTATTGTTATCGGTTATTGGTTAGGATGCAATCGACATTTACAATACGTTGACATTCACTAATGAAGAGGATGAAGAGGAAGCTCACACCCTCGCCGTCATGCTACAGACATTTGAAGAATACTGCAAGCCAAGAAAGCAAACGCTCTTCAACCGATACAGATTTAATGGACGATGCCAAGAAGACGATGAACTTGTAGATCAACACGTTACGAACTTGCTTAATATTGCAAAGACATGCGAATTCGACACAGAGAACCAAACGGAAAAATGGTACGAGACCGATTGATATTCGGCAACAAAGACCCTGAACTCCGCGCTAGACTTCCCCGTGAAGACCCAGATATATCACTGGAAAACGCAGTACGAATATGTTGAGCGACATAAACGAGCAAGAGCCAAATACGATTAATCAAACAAGGTGATGCACATGTCCTAAATAAGACGCCGTGCGATCATAAGAAAACTTTCTCTGGTAAAACGAATCAAAAGAAAAAGAGTTCTCGTAAGACTAAGAATGGAAAAAACTTTTGATTGCAAGAGTGCGGTCACTCAAGAAACACGGGTATAAAGCATGCGCAGCGTAGCCTACGGACAATCATGTTATAAATGCGGAAAAGACAATCATGTCGCAAACATGTGTGGTAAAGAACAAAAGATTTATACGGTAGACGAATCAGACAACGAATACACAAAATAATCTTTGCATAGTCTACAAATTGATGGATTGATGGACTATAATATTATGGAGACGAGAAAAATATGTGGTACAGCGAAATAATCGTGTATCGTCACTAGCCTACGTCACATCCAAATTGGACAGCGGAGTTCAACTAGTATCCTCCCTCTGAACGTTTACAGAAAAATGCGTAATAAACCAACGTTGTCTGACATGAAAACGGTTCTCACCGCGTTCAGGATTATGACGGTACATCCAGTAGGTAAAACGAGTATGACATGCGCGAAGAAAAGGGAAATTGAAAAAATGTGAGTTTTACGTCGTTGATACTACATCGCCGCCACTTTTTGGATTACATATATGCGACGAGCTGGATTTGATACGCCGGCTTGGAGAAATGAAATGTAACACCGCTACGCCACTCACTAAGAACGATCTGTTAGACAAATATAAAGACGTGTTTGAAGGACCAGGTACATTACCAGGAACGTTCCACATAGAGTTAAAAGAAGATGCACAACCTGTTGTTCATCCACGCGTAAAGTGCCGTTCAGCCTTTAGGATAAACTCAAAGAAACATTGGATAAATACGAAAAATTGAATGTTATCGAGAAGGTCTAAAAACCGACTGATTAGGTAAATTCGCTCGTTATTGTTCAGAAACCCGATGGATGTTTACACGGAAAAAGTGCGTTCACGATACTCGATGAAAAAGACGGATATTGGCACACCACGCGGGGCAAAGCAAGTAGTGATATGCGCACATTTAACTCAATGTAAGAAAGATACAAATTTCTTCGCTGTCCGTTCGGGATACGTTTTGCGAGTGATGTATTACAAAGAAAAATGAACAGGTGTTTGGTGATGTACCAGGCGTACAAGTATTTTTTGATATCATCATCGGGGGAACGGACTAAAAGGACCATGATGGAATGCGAGACAAAGTCATGAACAGAGCGAGGAAAATTGCAGTTAGATTTAAACGTGAAAAAATTCAGTATAAAATAGCTGAAGTAAAATATGCTGGAGATATCCTATCCGCTGATGGAATAAAACCGGACAGCGAAAAGATCAAGGCCATAAACGCTATGCCAACACCCACAGACAAACAAGTAGTTCAGAGAATTCTGGAAACGCTAAACTTTGTATCACAGTTCATACCAAATGTCTCAAATAACATACCAAATGTCTCAAATAACAGCCATTGAGAAATTTGCGGAAGAAGATTGTCGAATTTCAATGTACGCATTAAGCGATGTAAAAATAAAAACAATCGTAGCAAGCATCCCCCGTGTTTAAACATTTCGATAGGAAGAAACCTGTTGTTATTCAATGCGACGCATCTTAATCCGAATTGGGAGCCTGCCAAATGCAAGACGATCATCCGATAGCATGATTATAGTTCACGTTTGCTTAAACCTGCCGAGCTAAATTACTCGCAGATTGAAAAGGAACTATTCGCTATTGCGTTTGCGTGAGAAAAAATTTGATCAGTATGTATATGACAGAGCAGTACACGAACAGTGCGACCATAAACCGCTGGAAGTAATAAATGCCCCTTAAATGATACACCACCTTGACTCCGGAGAATGCAGCTATGTCTACAGAAATACGGTAGCCTCACAGTTGGTTACGTTACGGACTCACCGAAGCAGCTATCGAAGACCACTCCACAATAATGGTAAACTCTGTGGTTACGAGCATACCATTTTCGGGCGAGCGATTGATCCGATTGAAAGCAGAAACTGCTAGCGATACAAAAATTTTAGATCTTACAGCAGACAGTCAGGAACGGTTGGCCCAAATATAAGAAATGCATCGACCTTGTTTTGAGATCGTTCTGGAACAATAAACATCGCATACACGAGATGGAACGTATACTACTCATGGACGACCAGGTAATCATACTGGACAGTATGAAGAAATCATTATTTAATATAATACACGAAGGACAACATTAACTAATTTGAGGGTCCACTAAGCATTGTTTGGTGTATTCCCTAATCCTTTGTCACTGACCAGGGCTGTGAATGCTTCAGGTGACAATGGGTTGACACGCTTTTACTTAACACTGTACCTAACCGAGTATAAATATATAGATATCAACAAGAGTCTCAGTTACTATATAGATGCCGATATATTTTTTCACTACAGAAATTTACCCCCCTCTAAAATATACACACTATTTATTTAATAATATTGTGGGCGTCTGATCGGACACTACTGTATTCTGTCCGTAGTACGACATCGCCTGGGACGAACGGGCAGAGCATCCGATCTAGAACTTTGCGTGTGTAATTCTTAAATAGAGAAATCACTCTCCCCCTGCAGGTATTGTCGGTTCCATCCCTGTCAGAACCCACGCCCAACAAATTGGTGGCCAGTGTGGGGGGAAAAAATTGGACGAGTCTCAACACATTATGGCAACTTCAGGACAGACCTAGGCAGACAGCGAGGGAATCCAGCAATCCATGGTAACACAGCAATTCCCAGCAGCTATATATCGCAAGGAACTCAAGATAACAGGTACTATTGGAGGTGGACTGACCTTTCCAAGCTTAAAAAGATAAATCGCGGAGGCTGAGCGGAGAAAGATACCGGAACACGAGGTTGTCGATGCGGTAATAAAGGCTATTTGTCCAACGACCCCAATAAAATCATCCTACCTCGAAGGCCGTGGCGATATCGGCTTGACAGACTTGATCACCATATTTACAACGTTCTATAACACAAAAACGTCAACCCAAAATTACAATGATCTATGTAATCTACGACAAAATGCCAATGAGACTGATCAAAACTTCGTTTTTCGTGCCCTCGACATGCGTCAAAAAGTGCTCTCGTCGAGTATAGATGATATCAGTTATGATGAGACACTGGTTCGTAGAATAACGTGTCAAAGCATACTCTCCGGGTTACGTGATGAGAGAGTGGCTACCTTATTGAAACCACTGCTGGAAAATGTGGATGCCATCAAAGACGAGGGAATAATACAGGCATTGAATGACCTTCAACATTTCGACGTCGAGCGTCGGCTTAAAGGCGACAACAGGAATGCCTGAGTTAATGTTCAAGCTGCTATCCCTCAGCCTCAGGCCCCGGTAGCACCATATAGCTGTCGGAAAGACATTCTAGAGTTACAACAGATTCAGCAACTCATGAAATGGCACATGTCTCCTTATGTCCAAGGAGTATCCGACTACCCTCAACGATTTAGATGTCAATGGTGCATCAACGAAAGGAATCGTGGCCGATGTATTCATTGCCGAAAATGTGGGTCTACATCTCATTTTGCACTCGAATGTTACATGTCTGAATCGCTTCCGCAGTTTCCACAACCACTTACTAGGCCAGCGGAGCACGCCCAGCAATCAGTATGCCCTCAGACAGTGTCCTCTTCGCATCCCACAGCACCAATTGCGCCCGGAACGACGAAAAATAACTGTTTTAGACCTTCGGCTCCTCAAGTCATTAACTATGCGCCAGTCTATGCAAATAAATAACAGAAAAAAATGGAAACACCTTTTAAGACTAACAAAATTTGTTAGTTGGAGAGAAATGCACAGAAAAAACCTTTACCTTTGATGGGACATCACATCCAATAACATAACAAAAAATTATTAAAATACGAGCCACAAGGAATACTTCATTGGATGATTTATCTAATAGAATTTGACGAAAATTTGACGACTCTTTTGTTTCTTGTTCACATATATTTAAGATGACAACAGCCAGATGAGTGTGATAGAAGATCCGGGAGAGTCCGACTAAGTAGAACTAACTGTCGAGGGAACCCTTTCCACCGACTGCGAGCAAGGGGCGCGAGAAGTTAATAGCGGAGCAAACAAGAAATGTCTCCTCTGTTACGCCAGAGACACAGAAGAACGACTAATTTTCACATACGCGATTCCATATTCTTACTGACACCAAGAATAACGATTCCATATTGCTCCATCATTAAATCCATATTTAACCCATATGGGGTGTAAAACGTACCCCGCTGCTATAAAATGACTTCATATCCGATTATACAATGCAATCTGTCGATAAAGATCACAATGTTCTACAAGCCTACGTTCCCATTTTTCGTTACTCTATTGGTATCGGAAGCTACCGTATATTGTCGCCTCTCATTGACCCATACAAATTACGTAGTTGACGCACGGCCAAATTCACATTCCACCTGTTTATATTGTGTCTACAAACGACAAAATTTGTAAATGGCGGCAGACTTCCCAGACAGCAGTGCATAAAAGTTATCTATTACATAGCCTGTAAGGCCATTACATTTAAGTAAAATACTTGAATATTCCATAAAAAACTACAGATTAATTAATTATGAAGGATTACTCAAAAATATACAAATGAAAGCAGTTTGATTATCGTGAAAGTAAGCCGATCAGAGAAACAGGAGTTAATGTCGACCGAACTCTGCTGCTCACTTTTATATGTTTTCATGAGCCTGTCCTAGTCGCAGGCTGCTACTGCTTCTATTAACTCCCCCTTGTTTCAACAACCATCGAGACTATCTCGTCACCCCTCCATATCACCAACCATTCGTCATGCCTCCACTATAATTGCAGTTACCATTGAAAAGGCCAGAATACCTGCTCGGATAACATAATACGATATGCTGATCTGTCTATGGCTATTGGCAGTGGCTGGACACGGCACTCGGGTCCCCAGAGGATGCGAGTCCTACTTTAGTATCCGGATGTTGTGTGATAGACCGCATACTCACCTTAGTGTAACACATCGCTATTAAATACTCGCATGTTATTTAAACAGTTGAACCAACTTATTTGATGATAAAAAAATATTCTGTGTTTCATTAATCTCGCACACTAACTGTAATGGTGTTGATAAACATATCATAAACCTATAACAAATATAATTTAGGCGGGTAAATTTGACTAGCCTTAATTTTGGAATTCAATTGCGACGACCTCAATGAGATATTAAATTTTTGCCATAATTTTGCTACAATATCGCAAACTTGTAAATTGTTTAATAAGTTTTGGCTATTGCGTTGTAATTTCAATCAGTGCAGTTGAATATTGCCTTGTTCAAATATTACGTGTAAAAATTCATATGGTGTGCCATCTGAACGAGTATTTTTTAATTGGGTCTCAAAATCATTTTGTTTGCAGTCGTTCGTTTAAATATTTCGGGGCGCCTGTCAATTAAACTCCAAAACGCGCCATGTGGGTGTGTTAAGATCCGGTGAATCATGTAGTTGGGAACGAAACTACACATAATAAATCGCCAAATAACAACATTGTTATGGGTATAATCCAGTATTCCTTACTTACATAGGAAAACCTTTTGTTTTTCGGATGTATACACAGTATGAGTATGTATGGAACATGAATAGGTGAATATATTAGAATATGAAACCGGCGCGATGAAGGAACAAATGTTATTCCACTGTTTCCAGCGCCAGTATGCAGTAACGTAAAATAATTCCTTCTTCCATTGTACGGTAACGTGACGGTTTGGTAGTGGAATGACGATTTACCGATACGTCACTAGATTTTGTAACAAGGGTTGAATATAGTTGGACTGCTTTATTACAAAATAGAGTGTATTGTTACAAAGTGCAAAAGACACAAAGCGTGTTCAACTATGCGTTAAAGCCTTTTCGCTACTCTACTACGAACGTAGTTATTGGGTGAACGAACGTGCATGATAGTGATTACTAGTAGATGAAATAGAATGCGGTTATTCAAACATGGCAGTTCGAGACCGGAGATAAGAGATGGTGGCGGTGGTTGAAAAAGAATATTGATAGATTGATTTGGGAATGAATTTACAAGATTTGTGACTTGACCACGTGTCGACACGGTGTAAAAGTGAGAATGGGAAAATGTAGAGGTATTTGGAGAGATAAAATTTGACTTTATAATTCGAACGTTAAATACAGTAGTAAGCCGCGATCCACAATAGTGTGTGTGTGTATATCTTTATTAGGTATAAATATCACCACGAATGATAGCACAAAAGGAACAGCACAGTAAATGGAAAATATAAAAACGAATACAAAAACCGACCACCAAGAAGAAACTACAGAATGCAAAGGCTTGCAAATGACCACAAAAACAGAAACAACATACAACAGACTCGACAACACGCAGAATACAAAATGAACTCCCCATACTATTGGAATATAATTTAGACCACAGTTTACTTCTGTGTTTTCAACTTCACGGAAGTACTTAAAAACACCAAAGTAAACTGTGGTCTAAATTATAACATAACATAACAAACCATAAAAACATCCATTAAAACAATTACAAAGAGATAGTACAGTTGTAATAAAAAACGCAAACTCAGGATGAACTATAATCATTGAGGAAAAACCACAGATGATAGTGCACCCACATATCATCGCCATGAACAGTGATGCATACACTCAGGTATACTACATCACTGGTTTATCTTATAGACAAGTAAACATTCCAGAATCTGATCCCATCCACAGCAAGCACGGTAAGGATACCCATGTACATTCTACATACTCAGAAAAATCCATAACTAAACCGCTCATGGCCGACCAGTAATCTCCGGGAATCAACATCCCTACAACCACAAATATATAAAAGTGATTAACCTCAAAATATCTACGCACAGTCACCTACAATATATAGGCCCTAAAAAGATCAAGGTCACCACCGAAATGTTGTACTGTACTATTTAATGACGTCTGTGAGAACATGACGATGCAGAGGGCAACTCCCCTCTGGTTTCACTGGATAACAATTAACCCCCATCGCCGATAAGGCTATGTATATTTAGAAATCCAGTATAATCACTTATACCCACAGTCTACACTAGAATAGTGAAGGGTTGACAATGTGCTAATCCAGAACAGGAGGCCAAATAAGCCTAAAGACTATCACCTGAAAAAAAGGGCAAAACAAGAGGCCAAGGAGGCCATCTAAATATTAGAATGAAAAGACAAGGACACTGTCTGACATCAAAAACAAGATGCCAAAGAGATCTGAAAATACCTATTAAGATACTGAAACAAGACAATACAGATTTGTTGAAAAACCATGGCAGAAATCACCTCAAACTGCCTAAATAGAGATGCCCTAAACAAATCTGAATGAGACTTACACAGACAATATCTGCCAAATGGCAGACCTTTGCACTGGGTGGACATCGAGATAAAGATTTTCAAATAAAAAAGTTGATATAAATTACCCCCCTTTGCACCCATGACAAGTTGCTGATCAATTCTAAAGGATACTAAACCAAGGTTAATAAAGGACGAATGGCAGACCTCCGCAGTGAAGAGTTATCAAAAAAAGATTTTTTAAGTAAAAATGCAAACATCAACACAAGTTACCTCCTGTTACTGCCTTGACAATAGTGCCAAATTTAGAGGAGACCAACCCAACGACAATATTTGCCAAATAGCAGACCTCTGCGATAAGCGGTTCTCGAGAAGATTTTTGAAGAAAAAATACATACATCGACAGTTACCTCCCCTAGCTGGAATGACGATACCATGAACAAATCTAGAAGAAACCAACACAAGGACATTATCTGCCAAATGGCAGGAATCTGAAAGCGGTTCTTGAGAAAATTTTTTATGAAGTCAAAAAGACCCGACAATACCCATTATGACATTACAATATGACAAGAGGCCAGAGACTCTAACGAGACTCATTGCGATACACGGCCAAATGGCGGACCCCTGCAATAAGCAGTTTTTTAGACTTTTTGAAATTTTTCAAGAAAAAGTACTAACATTGGCAGAAGTTACTTCCCCTAACTGCGACGACGATACCATGAATAAATCTAGAAGAGACCACCCCAAGGACAATATCTGCCAGATAACAGACCTCTGCGATAAGCGGTTCTTGATAAGATTTTTTAAGAAAAAATACGAACATCGGCGGAAGTTACTTCCCCTAGCTGCGATGACGATGCCATGAACTAATCTAAAAAAGACTATCCCTAGGACAATATCTGCTCAATGGCAGACCTCTGCGATAAGCGGTTGTTGAAAAGATTTTTTAAGAAAATGTTGACATCGGAGAGACGGATGGATGGACGACGGACGAACTCCGATTATGAAAGGCCTAGAGAGAATATACCGTGGATGGAGATGGGTTGTTGAAAACGGTGAACAAAATGACTACGATTTGATATACATAAGTTGATTAGATATGTGGCATTGGAGCCAGGGTGTGTCACGTGGGCATGTTGAATGCTTTGTTCAGGGCATGGAGATCACAATTGTCACTAACATGCTGTAAATCAGTTCGGCCAGCCATTGTCAGAGCTATACGCAGCGTGCCCCAGATGTTGTCTGACTTTAATCTCGCTTGGTCATGCCCACCATACCTGCTGCGTTCTTGTGTCGTGAGCGCAGTCAAGAAGTGCTCGATGGCTGCTCTATAATTGGGTGAACGTAGCGAAATACGTTTGAAAAATCAGTTATTACCATCAGACCTGTACTAAATCGTTCTAATTTATCTGACTACAAATTCCTAGCTCTTCACATGCTATAGTTGATAGGGTATTTCAGCCAGCAATCTGCAATATCAAGTTAACGAGAGGCCAAAGAGGCCTCAAAACGCTTACCTGCAAATAAGAGAGAAAAAGACAGAACAAAAGGCCAAGGAGGCCATCTTGATATTAAAATGAGAAGACAAAGAGACTGCCTGACATCAAAAATAAGACACCAAAGAGACCTGGCAATACCCATTACGAGACTGAAACAAGAAAATACAGATTTGTGGAAAAACAAAAAATGTGCTGAAATCACATCTACTTGCTTGAATAGAGATGCCCTAAACAAATCTGAATGAGACCTACACAGACAATATCTGCCAAATGGCAGACCGTCACACTAAGACACGTAGACAAAGATTTTCAAATAAAAAATTCGACATAAATTACCTCCCCCTTCCCTTTGCTCCCATGACAAGATGCTGAACATATCTGAAAGATACTAACCCAAGGACAATATATGGCAAATGGCAGACCTCCGCGAGAACCGGTTGAGAAAAAAAATTTTTAATAAAAAATACGAACATCAGTAGAAGTTACTTCCCCCAGCAGCCATGGCGATACCATGAACAAATCTAGAAGAGACCAACCATAGGACAATATCGGCCAAATGGCAGATCTCTACGATAAGCGGTTCTTGAGGAGATTTTTTAAGAAAATGTTAAGCATGGATGGATGGACAGACAAACAAACTCTGATCAGAAAAGCTCACTGAGCATAAGCTCAGGTGAGCTAATAACGTCGTTAAACAGTTAAACATAGTTACAATAAACCAGTTCAGTATATTCAATGAAACACTTCAGTATATTCGACAATATAGTTCAATATATTCAATGATACACTTCAATATACTAAATCATACACGTCAGTATATTCAATCTTATACTTTAATATATTAAATCATACACTTCAGTATATTTAATCATACACTTCAATATATTCAATCATACACTTCAATATATTCAATCATACACTTCAATATATTCAATCATACACTTCAATATATTCAATCTTACACAATAGCAAGTGCATTTTAATCATCGTAATCAATTTGTGTAGGTAGTGTATGGGCAAACAACTCACTCATGGGCGCCCAAGTTGACACAAGCAATGCCAAGATTATAGCGTGACCGAATGAAATCTGGCAACAGCTGCAGGGCATTATGGTAAGCATCGACAGCCTCCTCGCTGCGGTTGCCATTAGCCAGGGTCGCACCCAACTTGTTCCATAACAAACCATCCTAAAAGCATGTGACAATTGTCAGTCACTTCTTACCATTATGTAATACAATCAGTCTGATTAAAAGTTGCGAAATGTCTATCTTTCAGATTTATGTTGTAAAGTTTATTAGCATAATGAAGTAACTTCTTTCAAATTCACAATATAAATACAATGAAATCATCTCAAGTAATGAAAATGATATATAGATATATGAAAATTTTCCTACACTTTTCATTTTACACAGATGTGTTAAATATCATCATGTATCGTATACCACACTCTAAATCTCTGGCAAGTATGCCAATGTTTGGCAAATATGTTTTGTTAAAATAATACATACCACAGCACTAGTGAAACCCTTAGAATCTTTAATTGCCTGAGTTATATACACATATCGCAACAATATTACTAATCCATTGGGTACACACTCATTCTGTATATATTCGCTTTAAGTCTATAGGTACAAAAGTACTGGTGAGTGACTAAATGTAAACAAGAGGCCTCAAGACGCCCACCTGAACAAAGAGAGAAAAAAAAAGATGAGAGATAAAAAGAAATAAATAAGAGGCCAAAGAGACCCGACAATACCCATTAGGACACTCAAACAGGACATGAGGCCAAAGAGACCCGACAATACCATTACGACACTGAAACAAGACAAGAGGCCAAAGAGATCCGACAATACCCATTACGACACTCAAACAGGACATGAGGCCAAAGAGACCCGACAATATCCATTACGATACTGAAACAAGACAAGAGGCCAAAGAGACCCGACAATACCCATTACGATACTGAAACAAGACAAGAG
>WURV02199686.1:0-11734 GCA_011762755.2 Epimenia babai
GTGTGGTGTTCTGCCCAGTGTGAGTTGGTCGGTTGAAGGCTTACATCTTGTCATAAACCCGTATGACATGTACGACACTGTGACGACTTTTTGCTTTTCTATTAAATACGAATTAGAAATCCCGTGGATTTCGAGGACAGTTAAAGCCGAGAATCCCCTCGAGCTATCTCAATTTAGGGCGTGTATGCGAAGTGCGTTATCACGAACTCTTCTGAGGGAGGGATCTCAGTCTCAACGGGCTGGGGCGAGATCGGGAATTAGAAAGTGCAAAAGACCGGCGGTCATGGCCAGTGGTATTTTTCTGGTGTATATGGCGCATGGCCGTGTGGTGACGCAGGGTAGGTGTTACTAAACCGAGCCAATACAGGAAGTGGACGGGAGGACATTTCTAGATGGCCAGTCCACTCAACTTGGTACCTCTACGTGAAGGTAACAGCTACAGCTGGGAATCTAAACAAACACCCCGTGTAACGAACTAGCTCCGTAGAAAAGGAAAGGGGTGAGGTATTAGGGCTACTTTATTGATGCTAGTGAAAGTCAGTCGCATTCACAATACTGCCTTGGTAGCAGCCTCGAGATATTTTACAACAACCATCCTCCCGAGAAATCTTTCGCAATATTCAAGAAATCTTTCTCAGTATTCAAGAAATCTTTGTCAATATTGAAGAAATCTTAGACAATATTCAAGAAATATTTCTCAATATTCAAGAAATCTTTCTCACTATTCAAAAAAATCTTTCTCAATATTCAAGAAATCTTCCTCAATATTAAGAAATCTTCCTCAATATTACGAAATCTTTGAGTATATTCAAGAAATCTTTGTCAATATTCACGAAATCTTTCTCAAAATTCAAGAAATCCTTCTCAGTATTCAAGAATTCTTTCTCACTATTCAGGAAATCTTTCTCAATATTTAAGAAATCTTTCTCAATATTCAAGAAATCCTTCTCAATATTCAAGAAATCTTTCTCAATATTCAAGCAAGAAAACCTTGACAGTATCGCGCCGACAGTATCCAAGGCATCTGACAAGTCCCAATCTCTGACTGAGGACTTCAGAAAAGAAAATGAGCACCGCCCAACGGGACAATTAAAAGAACTTCCTAATTTATATAGATATGTATATATGGTTATTCAAAAGGCTAAGAGACATTGAGCAAAACACCGCACAAAAAAAAATTATAACAATAAATTGGCTAGTTGAGAACACCACGGGTATAACGCAGATGCCATCACACGAACGTGAAAGACTTAAACACCTCCATACGCTCGTCCGTGTCGATGTCGGTCGACACGGATATCGTCGAGATCGTGTGGCTGCCCATCTCGCCGGTGCCGCAGAACTCCCTGATGGACCGCACGTGCGACTTCATCGTGCCGACGCTGCTGGCCACGCCGTCGCGCACGCGGCCCACGGCCTGCGAGCTGGTTTCTCGTATCGACTCGACGCTCGCGCGAACTCGGTGCACGGCCGTCGAGCTGGAGTCGCGGATGTTTCGCATGTACTGGTTGCCCGTGTCCCGGATCGTCTGCACCTGCTCCCTCACGCGCACCATGCGTCGCTCGACGCCTTGACGCAGGCGATCGCGCACCTCGTCCAGCGTCTCCATTATCCCCCCTGTCATCGCGAATTTGTCGTATTCTTCCTCGTCTGCGTTCGGCTCATCCGGTGTCTTGCACTGATCTGTGTCGTGTGTACAGACAAACATACTGTATGGTTATACAGCGGGTAATTTTATAGTGCAATACTATGTAATTTTCCTATATTTTGTGTTTTTCGTGTTTTTCTAGTCTGTGCTGTAATATTTTTAGTTATATTTTCTTTATATGTGATCTTAGTGTGTATACCTATTTTACTTATAATTTACCCATGGAATACAGAGTTCGATTTTAAACCGTATTCCTTGTGTTTCTAGTTACCATAATTTTGTAAAGTGTCTTTGATAGCCATGTGGTAAAAGGGCACTATAAATCAATAAAATTTCATTTCATTCATATACGTATATAATAAACGTAGACATATTGCTCAGTGTCACAACTGCGTATATCTACATGAACGCACGGACGCGCGCGCGCACATTGCGCCTAGCTAACCTGGCGTAGCATCGGACGAATCCACCACAACAAGATCGACGTATCGCTGAGGTCCGCGTGGCGACCCGATTAACATCGGCATGTTCTGATTCTTGTCAAGAGGCTCAACGAACTCGATTCCATCATCGACTGCATCGCCCTTTTTGGTTATCTCCTCTTGGCCGAAGCGATCGTTAATGACTTGCGCGATGGCGATGGATATCGCAATAATCGCGCCGCCGAAGTACACCGCCAGACCTGTCAATCATCGCACAAGTTATCATCCTTCTTGCGCCATTGTTTAAGCATGTGATCTCCGTTCCAGTGGGACACAGAGAAAACAGCGCGTTCAATGGTCGTACATTAGCACAAGCGTATGTATGTAGCGTACATGTACATGAGCGCAAACACGCGTGCGTGTGTGTGTGGTGATAGACCTACCCTCTGTCAGATATCAGAGATTGTTTACAGAGCTAGCGTGGATAGTGGGCAGGACATGCCATATATTATGGTGGGGACATCAGACTCTAAGCAGACAAGTGACCTTCATTCAATCATGCCATCAGTTCAAAATGCTAACAACACCCTGCACACGTCGTGCAGGCAGCTAAATCTGTGAAAGTTGAAGACTGAGTACGGTAAGATAGTAACATATTGCGCCATGAGAGATGGTGTGTGACTCAGCTTACGAAGTACAGCCAGATCATCAAGAGGGGGGGGGATGCCCCTACGTAACGACACCGAAAGGGCTATCTGGACCGTGTAAGCAGAAACATGTCATATACTGACGAGACCATGGATTGAAGGGGAAGCCAATGTGAGTCAAATTAAACAATCTAGCCACAACCTGCTCCCGCTAAAAGAGGAGTGGAAAACTCCCAAAGGTGAGCGCTTAAATATTATGATATATTTAAATATTATAATGATATATTTAAATATTATGATGATATATTTAAATATTATGATATATTTAAATATTATAATGATATATTTAAATATTATAATGATATATTTAAATATTATAATATATTTAAATATTATAATGATATATTTAAATATTATGATATTTAAATATTATGATATTTAAATATTATAATATATTTAAATATTATAATGATGTACTTATATTGTAAAGACAAAATCTCTTCTTACAACAATATATTTAGCCATTGGGGGCAATTAGCTTTACTAAGACTGACTGACCAATGAAGACGCTCAAGATGACTTGCTCTTTCATCTTTGTGAACACCACGACATGTACCGTTTGGTTGAACGTACTGTTGGTAACGCACGTAAAGGTCCCGCTGAAGTGACCCCTAGCACCGTGGATGACCAGCGATTTGGTCGCGTCGATCTCAACGCTCGATGACAGGAATATATTACCCCCGTTATAATCTCGTGACTGGCCCACAAAAATCTCGCTATCGTCGTCTGCGTAGTCGCGTTTGACTGACGAAAATCTATCGCCCCACGGCGTAATCCAGGTGACATCGCTATTGAAGATACCCGCTGGTTCGCACGTTAATTGTATGGTCGCCGAATACATCAGGAGGATTTCTTTCGTTTCCCGAGTTGATTTCAATTTTTCGTTATTACATTCGCTTTGGTTGGTATTGATGAGGTCTTTGAGTTTTTGGTTGGCCATTTTGGACGGTGAGCTGCAGACTGTCGCGTCCGAGTCGATGATGTTTCGCAGATGTCGCTGAAAAGCTACGATCAAATCACTGTTCGAGCATGAGCAATCCCACGAATTTCCTGAGAGAGTGATTGACGGGATTTCGCGCAATTTATCGATCAGCGACGCGGGTAATTTGCTCAAAAAATTTTGCGACAATCCGAGGAATGTCAAATTCCCGCTAATCGAGCCGAAATCGTCGGGTAAATCTAGTAAAATGTTACGTTGTAAATTCAAGGAAAGCAGAGAATTTTGATAGAAAGCGCTCGGCAGTGTTTTTAACTTATTGTTGCTCAAGTTAAGGTTTTGTAACAGTGGCGTGGAGGTGAATAAATCTCCAGTTAGAGTGTGTATGTTGTTAAAAGACAAATCTAACGTAGCGAGCTGCGGAAATTGCCTCAACGAATCCCGGTGTAAGATTTCTAAAGAATTATGACTTAAGTTTAAATGGGTCACGTTGGGAAATCTGCCGGATATGGCGTACGTATTTCTTATGTTATTACCGCTTAAATTCAATATACGCAACCGCGGAAACGACGTTACGTAAAAGTTCTCGAGTTGTGAATGACTGAAATCTAGGTCAACAACCGACGACGACGACGACGTCGAGTTTCTCATCAAATCTCGATTGAATAACCCCACGCGGCCCCTGCATTTCCATGCTCTATTCGCGCAGGAGCACCAGAGGGGACACGCCGCCGCTGAGTTAGAGACGATTAAACAGATAATAATTACGACGAGCCGCGACACAAAGCAACTGTGGCGGGGAGCGTTCATCGTTTCTCGCACGGCTAACAACCAAAACTGTGATTCGAGCCACGGCTGGTGTAGCGGCTTTTCATCGTTCTAAATACTCGACTTTCTCGGCGCCGCTCATCACAACCTGAAATAACGACTCTCGTGATAATTCCTGGTTATTTAATTAAGGGTATATTGCATACTTTAATTACAGCTAACGTCCCGCTGATCGCGACGAACCTCAATTACTTCCATGGATTGGCCACCGCCTATTTTTAGGTGATAGGCGGCCTGGTGGCTCTGAAAGCGTTCTGCCAACCGTATCGTCTGAACTGTTTTGGATGGATTTCTGTGAGGGTCCGGAATAAATTAACGTAACTGATAAATTGTAGCAAACTCAAAAAATTGTATGTGCAGGCGTAGTAGAATTAGAGAATTTATTATACTATTACGAAAGTAACTATATATAAACATATGTTGGATGTAGATAATTTGTGCGATCAGCCTGCCATGACAGTGAATTGTCGATCGAGTGATAGAAAAGTCTCACTGAGTACCGGATGCGCTAACAGGATGTACGTATCATTTTAACTCTCCGTTTATTATCGTCGACCTTTAAACCTCAAGGGCGATAACCGTGAAATCATTTGCGGGCATCCGAATTCCGAAAGAAAATTTCATGACGGATTCATATACATACTTGGACGTGTGAGTAGGATACTAATTCACCAGTTTATATGTCACATTTAACAAGCAACTGACCTGCAACAATAATAGCACTTTATAACCTACTAGTCAAGTTAGCACCTAAAATGTAAAGCAGGTAGTCCAATATCGAGTACTCTTTTTAAATATTGAAGACCATCCTCGTCCTACGCCAAACACAGAGCATTGTTTCGCTGTCTCTGATGTCCACTGTTTTACTATGTTTTACTATCATCGTACAAAGTATCACCACAGCTGGCAAGTGATTATAATCATAATTCGGGTATGTTTAGCTGAATAATTCAATCTTCTGTATTTGAGACAGACGTCAACGAAGCAATATGGTGAACTCAGAACTGCAGACGGCTGACTGCAGTAAAATTCTTCTTATTTTCCCGTACTATAGAAATCCTCAATGTATTTTGATCACGATAATTAGGTCTCTATATCGAAGCAGAATCCTGGAATTATATCATGATAATTGGCCAAGGTCCCGGGATTTCGAGATCCCATTACTGGAAACCCTAATTAAAAGACATTATATATAATAATGAATATTGCTTATCGTCCAATTAATGTTTGGCATAACAAAAAATACTTTCGATGAATAATAAGATTAACAGTTTTGAACGACAAAGACAATTTCGTTCCACAATTGGGACACCACTTTCTTTCATAATGACCACGGAATGAGCGATAGTGTCACGGAGTGAGCGATAGTGTCACGGAGTGATCGAAAGTGTCACGCAGTGATCGAAAGTGTCATGCAGTGATCGAAAGTGTCACGGAGCGATCAAAAGTGTCACGCTGCGACCGAAAGTGTCACGCAATGATCGAAAGTGTCACGCAGTGATCGAAAGTGTCACGAAGTGATTGAAAGTGTCACGAAGTGATTGAAAGTGTCACGGAGTGATCGAAAGTGTCACGGAGTAAGCGAAAGTGTCATGGAGTGATCGAAAGTGTCACGGAGTGATCGAAAGTGTCACGGAGTGATTGAAAGTGTCACGGAGTGATTGAAAGTGTCACGGAGTGATCGAAAGTGTCACGCAGTGATTGAAAGTGTCACAGAGTGATCGAAAGTGTCACGCAGTGATCGAAAGTGTCACGCAGTGATTGAAAGCGTCACGCAGTGACTGAAAGTGTCACGGAGTGATTGCTAACGTCACGGAGTGATCGAAAGTGTCACGGAATTATCGCGAGTGTCACCGAGTACTGGAAGCGCGCGCCAGACGTGCTAAGCTGATCTGTCACTCCTACTCGCATCTCACGGACATCGACCATAAAATGGCAAGGGCGATAACCATGTAATTATTTGAGTAGATATTATCCGTCACGTGACCGAATGACAATTACAACATCTAGCCAAGTTGAAGCAAACAACATACAGCCTGTGACTTCACTCAAAAGACTTTCTGGAGGTTATTTTATTTTTTCACTACTTTAAAATGTCTTACCTCTTTCTTAGCGTGGTTTTCATGTATAAAAACTGGTAAAAAGGACAATTTATTTATTTGCATCGACTAATGTGGCTACCATACCTCACCATCAATACTGTACACGTCTGAATGCAATATTTATACCTCGTTAACATTGTATGAACGACGAGGTACGTGTATTCGTTGCATTTGAATACTTTCTTACTATTTGACAGTAATGGTAATAGGGGTAGACAATGTGTTTCTCTTACTACTTGACATATACTATGAGTAATTTTCAACGCCAGACTTCTAGATTCACTGCCTGCCTGAGTCAAAAGAAGATGTCTCCTATAAAATTATTTTTATTCATTTTTTACTTGATCACCTTTAATTTTACAGATTACGTCGCATAAACTGTAAGGCTTAAACAGTTTCATTTTTATACATCTGCATCGCCTCGCTATAATGGCTACGATGTTAGCTATAATAAAGACTAAAATTATATAGAAAAAACACTGGACGAAAACTATACTTCAAATCGACAAGTACCAAATATCGAGGTGTGGGTTGCCGTGTTAGCCATGTCGTAAATACGAAAATTCAAAGGTAACACCTTGTTGACTAACTGTATAAGGATTAACACAAGCTTTCGTATATCAAGTATACTTGGTATACGAAAGCTTGTATTCATCCTTATATAGTCAACAAGGTGTTACCTTTGTATTTTCTTAAGTACCAAATAGAGTTTGATAGGCATTGGGGGTGAGATTTGGGTGACAGTTAGGGGTCGAATAACGGGTGGGTGCAGATCACACGGTTTATCTGCAACATATGTCGATAGTTCAGATACTAACCTGTACCACAAACTATATTAAATTATTATATTAATCAAACTAAAATTGCTGTGGACCCTAATCTGGAATTCCAATGTGGACCGTGCGCTAATTTTTGTAAGGTAACATGGAATCCCCATAATTTGGTCACTTAGTAATAATAAGAATATGTTTATTTATAGTGCTACAATATAGTTATATAACTTTCAGCACTACTTCCCATTTACTTAGTACATGTTCACTTAGTTATAACAACCAATTTACACTAAATCTTTTCTAGTTTTATATATAATAAAGCTCACTCAATTCCCCCATCGATCGGTACCTGTATATTTTTCTAGTTTTGTATATAGTTAGGCTAATTCAATTCGCCGATCGATATATAAACTATAAACTATAAAAAACTATATTTTTCGTAGACTCAGTAATATTCGAGTAGCAAATGATAAAACAAAGCCCACTCCATCGGGCAAAATTTGATAGAAGTGCTCCTTCAACTCGGTCAGGGAGATAATTCTATTAATACCACAATTTGAGGGAATATAGCAAGTAAGTTTTATTTTCTATTTTCTGTGTTCGAGTGATTTTGTTGTATAACAGTTGGATAATTTATTATGTATCGCTCACACACTAATAAACCCATTATGTTATGGATGTTATGCCCAAGATAATAAAAAATAAAAGATGTGTGGTTAAAAAATGTTTTTTTATAATGTATTAATGTGACGTTTAATATAACAACAGTTAAATCAAAATCTTTGGTTTGTCCATATTGAAATAGATGAATTTCATTCCATAAGCCTGACGAAGCATATTACGTAAATGCGAAAGCTCGTTAATGAATAAAATCAAAAGGTGTTAACCTTATTTTTTCGTTTTGAAATACTTGGTTTCCTTAACCTTTTTGACGTACCTAGTACCTACTGACACCCATATGAGAATTATTGAGGGAGGTTTAGTTATCAACATCCTGAGACCAGCCATCCTTCAATGTTTGAGTTGATATATATTAGGAAACGTTAATATTAATTACGTAGTAGGCAATTATAAATCTATAACGAGAATGTCCCGCTATGTGTGTCAGTCGTTCACTAAACTTCGGGAGTCAGTCACTAGGAAGTATGGATTTAGCCGATCCAAATTATTCATCCCCCTCCCTACATCAACTGGGACCTTATTGATGCTACCCGAGGAATCTCGACAAGCAATCGGTCATACCAAACGCTGGCTCCAAACAACATCAATTTTTCAACAAGTTCATAAATAAATTCCATACACGACATTCCATAAGTAACATTGGCAATTACAAAGAACAATGGGGTAAAAAAAATGCGGTAAACAATGAGGACCACCCTCATTGGACATGCGCATTTGTAAGCAAACTCGTAAGTCTGGCCTAGTCTGGGTACCAGAACACTCGCCCCGCTCACTTCTCGACCCCGAATACTCGACCCACATTTTTGTATTAGACCTATGGGAAGAACACTAGACCCAGACTAGTAGGCCAGAACACTCGACCCAGACTAGTAGGCCAGAACACTCGACCCAGACTAGTAGGCCAGAACACTTGACCCAGACTAGTAGGCCAGAACACTCGACCCAGACTAGTAGGCCAGAACACTCGACCCAGACAAGTTGGCCAGAACACTCGACCCAGACTAGTAGGCCAGAACACTCGACCCAGACTAGTAGGCCAGAATACTCGACCCAGACTAGTAGGCCAGAAAAC
The DNA here is from genome assembly GCA_011762755.2 of Epimenia babai. Lineage (NCBI taxonomy): Eukaryota > Metazoa > Mollusca > Solenogastres > Cavibelonia > Epimeniidae > Epimenia > Epimenia babai. The sequence goes on from WURV02199686.1 coordinate 9,171, forward strand.
TCGACCCAGACTAGTAGGCCAGAACACTCGACCCGACTGGACGGGTCGAGTATTCTGGGGAGAGTGTTCTGACTCGCCAGAGATAGGGCAAGTATTCCGGGTTGAGTCATCCGTGATTAAAGTTCAATGGGCGAGTGTTCCGACATTCACTTGTCTAGAGGCCGTCAGGTGCTTACCTACGGTTATTGCTGCTATAACGCATCGATTTGTTACAAATTAACCATTGAAGAGGACCACCAAAATTAGGGCATGGAACAATGCCTTACCCACTTGTTACTTACGTTTATTAAAACTATTTGGTCAAAATTCATTGCGAGACATTTCAGTGATATGATTTTCATTCCATAAGCCTGATGAAGCATATAACATATATGCGAAAGCTCGTTTATGAATCAAATTCATTAGTCTCAAAAGGTGTTACTCTTATTTTTTCGGAGTAAAATTAAGACTAATATGGCTTCCCATACTATAAATTTAACTCAGTGATACTTACACTTAACTAACTGTATATGTATTTTAATGGATTTTTATAATACCAGCATTGCGTTGGCGCAATGAACGAGTGGGGTCCGGCCGAGGAGTACGGTTAAGGTTAGCGATTGTGTAATATCGTGGTGTCACGGCGATAGATCGGCGGGCGGATTGCACTAGTTCACTGCGCCATCGCTATTACCAACCATTTTAAATTTACACCCTGAGCTTCAGACAACATACAAGAGCTGAGAATTAACTTCGCAACGTTCCTTTGTATAAGCTTGGCAAGAAATGTGGCATAAATTAGCGTATGTATTGTATATCTAGATTAATAAATGATTCGCTTAGTTATACTCTTGAATTGCGTCTGAAGGATTCTGTTGATTGTAAGGGCGATCATACTTTTCCAGTCAAGCAATATTTAGATACAGCCAGCAAAACATTCACTACTCTCCCTTGAACCTCATTTAAAAAGTCGAAATGTTCTAGAGAGAGCTGTTCACATACATATATTCTATGAAATAAAATACCATTCTCTAAGCCTGACGAAATATATTACATATATGCGAAACCTCATTTATGAATAAATTACATAAGTCTTATATGGTGATACTCTTGCATTTTTAAAGATATATTTCATTACACACTGGTAACCAAAACCCGTGAATAAAAACTCAAGCATTTCAAGAGAGCGTATCGATAGCTTACATAATTGCCTCGCGCTTTTGTGGTGTGTGGGTGTGTGTTTTAGTGCGTAGATCAAAAACTAGGACAGCAAGAGGTGATTTATTAAGGATTATAAAATGGTTCTATGGTTCGCGGTGTTGAGAGAATTAATCTGGAGAACTTCCTTAGGCTCAATTTGGATAGCAGAACGAGAGGTAACTAACAGAAGTCAATCAAGGAAGGTGCACGTCTGGAAAGGGGATAGTGAACGATTGGAATCATTTGCAGGAACGGAAGAAACGGTTACCACAGTCACTGAATGCGTACAAGGGGTTCGTTGAAAGATTTTTGAAACAACGTATGGAGGTCAGAGATGCAACCTTCATCCTCGTCACTAGCTGACAGCCCAAACGTAATTTCGGTATGTAAATAAATGGGCTAGCGAAAGACGGACGAGGGGTGTACGTGCGTTAGAAAGTCCACACTAGTTGGTTAAAATCATTAAGTATTCTCTTAACAAATCAATAGCCTCTATGATTATCATTTATGACTATATGTATTTTTATATTATACTTCGACTATATATGTTTTTATGTTATAGTTTGACATTCGCTAAATGCCGCACTATCTGAATCAGAGCGAAGGTCAACAAGGCAGATAGTCAAACCATGCTCAGGCTGTTCTCGTCTTCTCCCCATATATACTTCTAAAAAATAGTCCCTATTAAGAAACTGTAGTCGTATTTTAAAAATCGACCGAGTTGGCATATTACCTATATTGATTTTTTCATTATTCTGAATGTGAAAATTGAATTGTGTTTTATAAAAATAAGTTATAAAAAGCATCCATAATAAAATGGGGGTGAAAGACATCCCTCGCATTTTAATAATTTTCCATCGGCCATTTGCAGAGATTTGACAGTTGTTCGCTAAAATATACCGTGTTGTAATTTCTTTACTCGGCAAATGCGTATGTAAATAAAATACGAATTATTGCGTATATCCGACGTCAACGATGGTGTCGTTACGATTGGAGACATTTATTTTTATATTTTCTCTGACGGCAACGTTATTCGCAAGATTGGGTAAGTCACACAGTTCGAGTCAGTCACCGACTACAGTCACTGGAGTAATACCAAATGATTCACCCCGCGAATTTTTCGGTCCGTTCTATAGTACAGGACCTATGGATATTCTACCGGCCAATTACCCCCCCCCCCTCGACGACAAGTTACATGTGGAGCGACAGGGTACCAGAACACTCGCCCCACACACTTCTCGACCCAGAATACTCGACCATCTTTATAGTAGCATACTCAGAAGCAGGCGCGATGACGCAAAAAAAATAAAAAAAATAAAAAAAAACTCGTCAAACGTCACTCTTGAAGTCACGTGATCAATCGAAAAAAAGCAAGAAACGTAATG
>WURV02199697.1:0-11732 GCA_011762755.2 Epimenia babai
ACGGACTTTGTACATATGTTATTACTACAGTCTTTCACTCACCCTCTTTAAATAATTAGAAATAATAATAATAATAAATTCATATAATTCTGCAACAAGGATGCCCAAGGATCGTAAATCTTAACAAACAGGCATAATGAAGGTTGAACAGTTATTTTATCAGGAATATTTGAGATAAAACCGCGTGGCAATACACAGAACCCATCTTTACGAACAGTGGGGCTAAAACCAATGACCTCGACATGGACTCATCATGTGCTTTACCTACCGAGTTACACAAACAGGCTTTCTCTTAGATGCATTATGGCATTCCAATAGTGTGAAATACACAAATCCATTTTAAAGAAAACTGAGAGTTATTTATGACCTACTATCATTGTCCTACCGAAGCTAAATATACGTATAAGCAGCCTCATTGTGATACTTGTGTGAATTACTAAAAATATAAACACGTACAAATGGTAACCACTTTAAGCATAATCATTCACCTGATGAAGAATATTATTACATTGGAGAGCTTATGATATGATTTGTGTAGTAAGCCACCAAGGTGTTACTACTTCACCCGTTACTAAAGTCTATCAGGGTAATTACTAATATTCACTGATACTGATATAACAGTGAGGATATGTCGCTGAGGATACGACTCATCGTTACCTTCGATAGAGTCCTCACAACGGTGACCATCGTAGCCCTTGTCACAGCGGCAGCGGCCGGGCTCAATGCAGGTTCCGTGCTTGCATTCCGGCGTACAGATCGCTACAGACGGAGGAAATCATTTGTCATTCGTGTGGGCATGTATTTTCAAGTAAAAAGTTCACCTTCAAAAATATCCGAAAGAAAATCTCATTGTAATATCGGTCAGAACGCAATAAAAATTTTAAACTTACGAGATTATCGAGAATAAAAATGTAGCAAAAATTCAAGATAAATAAACAGTTACTGTACTGATATGACAACGTAATAGTAAATTCAATAATTTTTTATCCCATATATGGGCAAAAACATCTAATTTATGAAGAAGATGCAGACAGAATAATTATTAATGAAACGGTTATTTTCTCTTACTCATCCATTACTTGATATACCGTATAAATTATAACTAGTCTTGTCTTTTATATAAACATTTTTTGATCGATGAAGAACTTATGCTGAATTATCCTTTTACAACTAACTGTAAGGTTAATGATAAATATGGTTCAAAATGGTTTCTACGTAAATTTGTGTGATTATTGTTTTATCGTTGTTTACCGTATGATGTGATTACAGATTGTAACACATAAGGGCAGTTACCTTCTACGTAAAGTTGTGTGATAATTGTTTTATCGTTATTTACCGTATGATGTGATTATAGATTGTAACACATAAAGGGCAGTTACCTTCAGTACATTCAGGCGCCTTATATCCTGAACAACAGCCATCGTATTCCTCACGGTACTGCCTACAGATAATAAAGATAGTGATCATCCACAACTGATTCAAATATCCCAGTAAAGAAATTTATCAAATTACATCATATAATAGTATTTAAATAACAGCATCTAAATGATGTTACTCGATTGAACAATTTTATTCTTTGTGAATATATATTCATAACAAAAAATTTCAGTAAACTTTCAACAATTCATGATCTAGTCTTGCATGATAGAAATCTACAGTTTGCACTATTTAATTCAAATGTCACATTTAAGAGAGCAACTCTATATTAGGTGTCAGTAAACTCCTCACAAATTGCATGTTACACTTTCATTAGAGCAGGCTAATTAATAAATTTTTGTTGATCTTCAGTATAATGGCAAATGAAATATTCCATGCAGCCTATACCTTTTGAAAGTACAGTTGGGGCTTGTTGCAGGATTATCCATGTAAGCTTGAATTGTATTTTGGAGTTCATCATTCGTTAGGTCACTGTAACCAGATCTTTCAACATCGAGCATATAACCCCTTACTATCTGTCCAACATAATCAGAGCACTTTGCTGATTCGATCTGTTCTGCAACTCTTGTCTGGGCACAGATGTGTCGTCTACAAACACAAAATATGTTGTATTTAACGAATTACACAGCATTTTTTTCGCAAAAAAGTTACATCGTCAGACGATACAATTCACGTCATTATGTCTCTTTGGTAATTGAAAATGGAATAATGGACGTTTAAAATAAGTATTATTATATTTATAAATAATGAATTTTATTTTAACCGCCAATTATTGTCGGTCCACTAGTAAAGTGATTGTTCTTTATAAAACTTCCCTGGTAATCTATTGTCTTATTTGCGATACATTACTACACTTGTATTTAAAAACAATGATTGTTATCAGCGTCATATTCATTGGTCATCAGCTTAGCTCATCTGCTCCGAATCTGTGTTTCACGAAACGACGGACGCAGGCACTCTGCGAACTGACATTTTGGTAAACTCGACACAGCCTTTACCGCCGGATATTTATAATATAAGTACACTCTCCAAGCAGTCGAATAACAATAATAATGGATGATCTTAATAATATTTTTAAAGATGAATGGGTCTTGATATTCTCTGAAAAACTCGCCGCTGCAATCCAAATCTTGCGACATTAAAATTAGCAGACGCCAAACAGAGCTCAAGGCGCGTGCGCATATTAAAAGAGCGGGAAAACCCAAAGAGAGGCGATAAAATAGATATCATAATAATTTTCTTAAATCTAAGGGTACACTGTAGAATATATAATACAGCCCGACCCGATTATTAACTTTTTTTAGTTATGAATATCTGATGATCTGCCAGAAACACATTGCAAATATATATAAAATACATTATATGTATATAATACTAATATATTACGTATATTACATATCATTATATATTATCATGTATATAAAAAGTTACACTGTTGCGACCGTCGGCAATGCAATATTAAAGTTTACCAGGTCCAGCGCAGAACTCTAAAACTCTCTAAAAGAACACCCGACTGTTTATAGCTCAGGAAACTTGAAGCACAGTTATAATCACCAAAACAGTGAGGATTTAATCAAATAACACATTCGGTAGATATATAATGGAGGCTATGAGGTAATAAGTGCCAACATGATATGCATACATATACAGCTCCTAGTAATATCGGTGGTAATCTACAAATAGTAAATACAAATAACACGCTTCATTTATACATGTTAAATTGTCCTAATATCTTAAAATGTGTTTAAAAATTTCTACTTTTTAGTCATAGTTATCAAGTAAACGTAAATGCACGTGTATATGTATAGTGTCATACTCTTGGGCGGAGGTCCGAGTCGTCGTTGCTATAAAAATACCGATGATGAAGAGGGTGACTCTTCGTTCCACCCCCATGGTGGGAACTTGACACTCCTCGTTGTACGACTACGAATCGTGTGTACGGTACCTGTATTGCTATTCGATGTAATATTAGAGGTATTACGCCAATAAAGGGAAGGAGAGTGTGGTCGACTCTTAGTCGCCTACTGAAGATGCTCTGCCATCGTTCTCCTTATATACAACGAAAAGCCTTAATCGTATCTGATTTAGATTTACAACAGCGCGGCTTAGAGCTACACCGGCTGTCAAAAGAATTAAGACACAAAGACATTCGCTCTGATCATTCGGAAATTTAAGGAGAACTTCGGGTATCAAAACACGAACAATGGCTTCATCTGTTGCCTAAACCCGAGCCTACGTCCTGCCCATCGATCATATCGCATTCTCTACCATCTTAACACATATACCAGCTTTTGTTATCATGGTACCGTCTGGTATACCGCGCATCGATTTTAGTGTAACAATTGGTCATAATCCGCAAATCGTACGCCGATAGCATGGACCATATATCTTAAATTTCATCGGTTTACTTTGATAGTTATATTTTTATAACAAACTGGAGTACCGCGGTAAAATGAAAAGTATAAAATCATCCGCAATATCGTACGCGATACTCTGGTTCAAGACTGCTTTGAGCATTGCCTCCCAAAGTTGCTACAGCATTAATGTCTATGATCAAGCGATACAAGATTTATTTTGATTAATTAAATGTTCCCCATATGAATGTCATGTCCCCGACTTGATGTGGTATGTATGACTATGCAGAAATAGTCATACAGGTACATAATAAACCAGTTAGATTGCCCGTCAAAGTAATGTTGCTCTATATAATATATCGTGTGGAGACCCTGCCATATCATATAAGACTGTGATAAGAAATCCCATCAAGGGGTATAGGTTTTTTCCTGTGCATTTCTCTCCAGCTATTTATAGAACCACATCGGCTATCATAATTACGATCACATAAGAAATGAGGTCTAAAGTGACGGTGACAATAATCTAAATCAGCATCCAGCAATAATGTGAATTTTGACCAATGGAAATTTTGAGATCGTTTTTCGTCTTTCACATTCCGTCAGCCGCCTTTGCTCGCCATCAATACAATGCCAATTCGCAGCTATTGTAATGGGGTGAAATGTCAGCCAGCTCATACAGATCTTCTATTACAATATGTTCTTCTTCAAACGCAATGAATTTAATCACTAGAGCCAATGTCTATCAGCTAACACGATAGTTGGAAAAAGAACGCAACCTTAAAGTGTTTCGTGTCCATTTCAATACACAATCTGTTGCAATCATCCTCTGTAAGTGTTACCACGGCCAACTGAAAAAAGCTGTGTTGGCCATTCGTATAATACAAAAAATAGGAGCGTTGTCGATTTACCAAGGCAGGGAATAACAGAAGTTTTCGTATATCAGGTGGCGACACCCGCAGTGATATACCTGACGGAATCGAGCAAGAGAAGTAGTAGACAAAAATGTAAATTATACAACATTTATGCATCGTAGGCTTCAGCCAATAAGGCTTTACATTACAATGAATGTTTATAGAAGCTATTCAGCGCAGAACCAATACCGTCAACACTCGAATATTACCCGTTAATGACAATAGTCTACCTATTCCGAACACGAGTTCACTTCAGCAATCAGAGATAAATGACTTATTGAGGATCTTCGCTGAAAAGCCGACCCGGTGAGCGGTTACGAACCCACGACCATTTGATTACGAGTCCGGCGTGCCTACCACTTTTCTCTCTATATGCTTCCTAGAATGCCCACTATCGACATATCAATATAACCTTCACCTTTTTATTATGCAGAGAAAAAATAACTCTTCGGGTACCCACATCCACCATTTTAAGATGTATATAAGTGACTGTACAGAAAATTTAACAAAACAAACATGATTCTTCGTTCATTCGCCTTTTTGGGGATATTTTCTTTTAAAAAATTCCACACTTTTACAAAAACGGCCGTACGTCGTTATCGTCGCGTGCTGATATGGGCCACGTGACTACGTTCCCAAAAATAATATTAGACGAGCGTCCATCACGCATCTAAAACACTACGCAGATGTGATTCGTGCTGCGTTTTAAATGACCAGTGAAATAGTTTCCGGTCCCTGAACCCCCGTGACTACCTCCTGAGTCCGATCTAAAGGCCAAGCGACATTCAGGGTAAATGGAGTAACTTGAAGTAGATCAATATAATTAATAAGTAATCAAAATATACAATAAGAGGCTTCAAGTCGTTTTTACAATATATTTAAATATATATATATTTAATTATTATACAAAATATATTTTATTCACTCTCACCAAATAAGTTTTAAATCAACAGGGTTAAATGGAAAATAGGCGACTCATTTGTTTAAATAATATGTTGTGCACGTCTAGAACAAGTGCGAGTATGGACAAAAGTGATACTAGATGGCAAAATGTGATGGTAATTAGGATAGCCAATGTGGTTTTCTATAAATAGCTGGAGAGAAATGCCATCCCATCAGGGGTATACGCTTTTTCCTGTGCATTTCTCTCTAGATGGCTAAAGTAACAGCGAATACATTCGATAGCTGGAGGTCCGACGTATGGCACTATGAAATAATATCTGTAGATCGCTGAACGGCAACAGAGGCGGAAATAACCACTGCTCAATGGGACGTTGACGGCCTCGGAAGTTCTGTTTATATTCTAACACCTACAGAGGCTATCCTATGATCTTCTGTAAAGACTCAATGAACAAAGAACGACAATGTAACTCATGTAAACATCGTGATCATGGAAAGTTCGTTACACACAACGCAAAGACAACGCCGGGTAGTGGCGTAAAACAACCCATAGACTGCATTTCGTGTGGTATGTATACTCTTATTTATAAGAATTCAACCATTTACGATTAGACAAAAACAATGTACACTAATCACGCACTATATAACAAATCTATCCTACTCAAAATTTGACAAGGATCACTTAGTGTATTTGGATTTTTTTTGTACCAATGTACAATATATTATACATATATTTGGCCCAACAGGTCCTTATATATATTTCTTTATTTCAGACGAATGCGATATTACAATGTCCATAGTATAATAATTAAGACCAAACAGAAAACGAAAAACAGATGGATAAAAAATTATTATACACTTATGCATGCCCTCTATTGATGTCGAGATTTTAGGAGGTTTGACGTATTTTAAATACATGGACATTGGCTCAACTAGGGCTTAGTCAATTTTTACAGTTTTGCCATATAATCATTTTTGTTACTTTCGTTCCAAGTTGTGAGCTACCATTTTCTGCCTTGTCCTCTAGAGTCCTTGGTTTGCTACAACTATCCTTAATGACAATGCCATGAAGATATGTCAGGACCTATGTTCCTAAGGAGGGTCGCTGCAGACCTGGGAGTGGGTCAATGTGGTATCAAGAGCATAGAATTGTTACAAGAGATGAGTTATGCAACAAACAACAGTCGGTAGCGAGTGACAACACACGTATCTGGACCAAACTTTGGTCCTGATTGCCTCCCGATACTTTATTCCTCGGGCAACAAAACTCAGGAGAAATCCGAAATGCTGCTAAAGTCACTGTTACAATCAGGTGGCATGAAGGCTGAAAGACCTGCGGTGCGCGTTCCCCTGACCACATGTCATTGTCGAATCCGTGTGCACTGGTACAAAGAACACCGAAATCGGATCCAGTTGGCGAATGTTTTGTTCGCAGATGAATCCAGATAATATTGCCTGGACTTTCTGGACCAACATGTTCGTGAGTGGTGGAGGATTAATGAAAGGTTTGCGCACACGCCAATGTAGTGGAAGATTATTACCGGCAGGATGGTGGTTGGGGGAGGGGGCATCAGCACACGTGGACGGAGAGACCTATGTGGTTGCGAGAAGTGTCATTACTGGTCTCGTGTATACAGATGAGATTATCATTGTTCAATCTGCGAGACCAATTGCGAAATTTGCAGGCGATAATTTAGTACTGCTGGACGATGATGCCCGTTTACACTTGGCGTATGTATTTACTGTAGTTACTTTGAGGATCAGGTGTTTGAGACAATGGATAGGCCTGCACATTTTTCATATTTAAATCGGTAAAAAACATACACCGGCTTTTAATTTGTAAAAAATGAACAGAAATTGCTTCACACTATGTAGGAAGGTCGTTATATGTTCATTATTTCTACTAAATATTCAATAGTAAAATTCTAATATGTATCTTGTGTGATCCTTAGCAAATTTTAGGTAGTATATACTCAAAGAAATAATGAAAATTACCGACATAAGTATTAACAGTTTTAAACAGTTTTTTTTGTTTGCAGCACAGGCAAGAGGAGGCTACTCTAGGACATTGCCAAAAATTGTGGCCATGCATACTGGGACATGAATGAATTTGGTGTAAATGTGAATGTTGAAATGTTCTATATAGCGCAGGTATCAGTATCCATATACTCTCTGGTGTGCTTTACATATAGAAAATGTATGCACATATTGAAGAATGGAAATAAAACAAAAAGTGAAATATTTAAAATAAATTATGTAAAAGCCCGTGGAAACAGGTATGTCTTCAGGTGGAATTTGAGTGAGGTGAGCGATGTCTGCTGTCCCAATGAGATAGGAAGATCATTTAATACTTTTGACCATCACATTTCAGTGTATAAGCCATCATTGAAATACAACAAAGCTATCGTAATTATGCGGTTGGCAAGACGACGAACGGATCAGCCTAATTTTATCATGGGAGGAAAACACAGTAGGGAAAATCACGGAGTCTGGGGAGAGGGTTGACCTAGGCCTAAATGCACTCACGACCCTGGTTCCAAACGCTCTCACACACTCTCCATATGTGGCACACCTCAGTCAGTCTGTGACGGTTAATGAATATTCATGAGATGACGAAATAGAGAGGGAAGCGCCATGAAAAACAGTCACGAGCTTTAGCCACATTGGGCTACCCAGGCCACCATGGTTTAAGGCACTTTTTGGCTAAAAACACCACATGTGATACACTAACTGAATCGAAAATGGAACGAGGGTCTTCTGCACTAAATTCCAACGATCTAATCACTACACCAACCGCTCCAGGGAAATAATGACATGGTAGTGTACCGGTACATGTATTATGAGCTACGGTAATAGCTGTAATTAAATTTTAAAAATTTTCCTTTGAGGTCGGCGTTCTAGTGCTTTCTCGTTAGTGATTCTTAGTGATAAAATCTGAGTTTTGTGACATGGATCAATAATTTATGTTTTATTTTATGTAGTAAACATCGTAACCGACCCAAGATTCCACGTGGCACGTCTGTTTAATTGAGCCACTAGACAGGTGTCTGTCACATTTGGTCTGTAAGACACGGTTTACCAACCAACGAGGAATATGACGAATGAACTCTGTAAGCTGCTCCCAGTTTTTCGTAATTCTCTATATATTTCAACAACAACTGTATTCTGACATTAGTATTTCAGTGTTCGATGCTATATTTTTGCACTGAAATCTATCAATCACTCAATCATCAAATTAACTTTCACACTTCAATCAATCGAACGGCGAATGAGTAAAATTTGCTTGGAAAGTATACACAAGGGATACACATCAGATACAAATTGATGCATTATATCTACCTAATAAGTTCGTGGGAAATATTTAATGATAAAATAATCGTGGAATCAACGGTAAATGGAAAAACTAAAGATAGCACTAACTAGGAATTAAGTACTTTGGTATTTCATGAACAACAGATGTGTGTTCGATTGAAATCTAGTATAATAAAGCTCTAATCCTGTTTGTGTGTGTGTGTGTGTTTGTTTCTTTGTATCGAATTCGGCCCAGGGTTCTGGAGATATTACTTATGAAGGCATATTTTCTCAAACTAGATAAACTTTGGGGATTTTACAAAGTACAGAAATTCTCCATTAGGACAAAGTAATGAATTTTTAGAGAATTATATTCATGACCCTGACTCATATTGTTGTCTCGTCGTTCATGTAATATAATAAAGCTCTAATTTTGTCTGCTTGTAGTGGGTGGGTTTATCAAACTCTTCCCAGAATATTGGCATTACCCGTACCTCTCCGTTGACAGTTAGAAGACATAAAAACGATAAAAGAAAAATTAATAACATAAATTGTGTCAAAAACATCTCATTCTTAAAACTTTTCCACCAAAAACTGACAGTCGAAATGTGGTATTTACAAGTATGAGTGGATACAGTCCAAGGCCTTTAAGTATATTCATTTATTATGTTTAAAATAAATAATAATTTGGAATTGTTATTACGATAAATAATGTCTTCAAAGATTTCATTGTTCCAACTTCCCTGTTGTAATTTTTGAGCATTGGTTCTTTTGTCAGCTTTCATCATCATCATCGTTGAGAAGTAAAGCTTCATTAACAGTGCTGTCTTCATTGTCAATATTGATGGGTTGAACGGATGGAAGGAGAAACGATGGCAAGTACTGAAATGTATCAAATGTTACAGTGAAAATATCACTGTTGATATGGATGGGGTGAACGGATGGAAGGAGAAATGATGGCAAGTACTGAAATGTATCAAATGTTACTGTGAAAATATTACTGTTAATATGGATGTGGTGAACGGATGGAAGAAATGATGGCAAGTAGTGAAATGTATAAAATGTTACTGTTTCCGACATTAAAGTACATTTAACACATTAGGATTCAAACAAGTGTGAGTAGCGAATGATCAGTGAATAAAGGTTTCACGTAACTTGACTAGATCGAGTAGATTGAGATACTCTCCGATCTCAGGCAGGAACATTCGCTACCGGGGCAGCAACGACCAGGTTTTTTAGTCATTAGTCACGCACCGAGTACGAAACAATCAGTTTAGGCCTCACACCCCGAATCCTGAGAGGTGGTCCCGATTTATTCCACATTAATGAGTGGACCAAGTTTTTGTATCGATGAAATAAATGAATAGACCTCTTGATCCAGGTCGCAATGGCTTCCCACAGCAGTTTAAAAGTCAAGGCCACACCGAGGTGTTTAAGGTATGCCGGATGAATCAACCATTGCATGGACTACTCATGCACCCAGGAGCTGCTTAAACTAGAGGATCTTTAAACTAATATCAGTCGACTGCGTAAATTTTTAATTGTAATAAAACAAATCAAACAAATCAACTCTATGATTTCTATAAAGACGATGTAAATAAACATAGATCCAAATATCCAAAGAGGTGTGGTATACAACAATAATCCGTAATGTCAACAACCACAGTTCACAATGACGCTGATACGGAACTAGAACTGAACTATATTACTTATCTTGAAAAGAAAAATAGAAGAGTAACTCTTCAGGACCAATTAACACACACGGAAAGGTTAATGGGGAACGATAAGAATTGCTATGTAGCATTATATTGCTAGCCTGATTATGAGAATTTGAAAGTTTTGAATCTTCCTCAATATCCAAGCGCACCAAAACCATCTTGTCATTTTACAAAATGCAAAACGCGTGAAAATAGTAGCTGTGTGGGGATTTTAACTCGCTACCTTTTGCAAGATAAGCAGGGCTTCTAATCACTCTAGCATGAGTCCTGATGCGTAGAGTAAGGTCATCATAAGCATTTGTGTATGTCAGATTTCATAGAAATAAAATATTAAGTTATTTTGCAACTATAAATTATATTTTTTTAACAATTCATTTCAGCAGCTAGCATCAGGGACATCATTTTTAATGAGCAAGACTCAAGGCCACTCAAGACAAGCTGAACACTAAATTGTAAACTTGAAAATTGATAATAAAAATGTACATACAGGCGTGTAAATAGGATAAGATTGCCTTAAAGCTGACCATTGTAATGAATTGTTATCAAATAAAATAAATTAAAAACACGTTAGTTTTAGTAATATATGTTAGTATTAGTAATTGGAACAGGTGCATTTGCATAAGCGATAGGAAGAAGCAAATTTTGGGATAGAGAACAAGCATGGGGTTAATGCTTACCTCTTGAAAGTAAACAGGGAAGTGTGACATTTATATAATATCACACTTCAAAGTAAATAGTAAAGTGTGACATTTATATATTATCACACTTCAAAGTAAATAGTAAAGTGTGACATTTATATATTATCACACTTTAAAGTAAACAGGGAAGTGTGACATTTATATAATATCACACTTCAAAGTAAATAGTGTAGTGTGACATTTATATATTATCACACTTTAAAGTAAACAGGGAAGTGTGACATTTATATAATATCACACTTTAAAGTAAACAGTGAAGTGTGACATTTATATATTATCACACTTTAAAGTAAACAGTGAAGTGTGACATTTATATAATATCACACTTCAAAGTAAATAGTGGAGCGTGACATTTATATAATATCACACTTTAAAGTAAACAGTGAAGTGTGACATTTATATATTATCACACTTTAAAGTAAA
>WURV02199708.1:0-11732 GCA_011762755.2 Epimenia babai
CCAGTTAGTCTATATAAAAGGTGTTGCCCTTTATCTATATAGTTTCTATTAACTAGACTAACACGGCTACCCACCCTCATACTTAACAAAAACTTTTGTAAAGAAATATACGTCATCAGGTGCAATTGCCCAATGACAAGGTATTATTTTTACTTCGGGTTCTATGTAATACAAAAATGACATGCTGACCTATGGTTCGAATCGCTGTGACTATTTGTATCTCCCAGACGTTAACTCATTACAATCGACCTACGACGGCGTGGGTTCAAATCAACTAAGTGATCCACCACAGAGTGCACTCGCACTTAAGTTGTTGTTTGTATATGTTTACCACGGCCAAAACTTTGCATGAAGCGAACGTGTTTTTGAATGCCTTTCAGAGTCTAGATCTTATATGATCTACAACTCACAGATCTTTAAACAAGTAAACTCTTTTCAACATCTGCAGTTCGACACAATTCTGACTCACTTCAAATCAATAAAACATCGGGGTGGTAATCTTGCCTCACTGGACACTATGGATACTGTTGCAAAATACACGAATAGCACTCATAACTGGTGACAGAAAAGACACCAATCAAACCAGGATATTTATTATAATTCTATGGCAATTCATATGGCTGTGGCAAAGTTCTAGGTCTTTTATTATGGTCAATTAGTCACGTGAGCTGAGGATATATAGACGCACTAAAATCAGATCCATCGTTGATATTCCTGAGTAATATCAGTCATGGACAGTCATAAAATATTATCTTCATTGTACTGAAAAACGTGTTGCCTTACCCACTTACTATTAGTGATTTCTGGCTAGTTCATACGTGTGTATACATAACACACGGTTACCTGACGGAGTTTATATCGCTGCTGGACTCCAAACACGTTAGAATAGTGATACTTAAAATAGCAGGTTTTATCGTAGGTCGCGATTAGAAACCAGAGAAATACGTCATAAAGGGAAACAAACCTTCATTAATTCTCCCTGGTTGTTCGGAGTGGGGCAATTAGAGCAACTAAAACCCAGTACATGTGAAATGTTTGGATTAGCCCCCAACTGACAGAGTGAATAAGAAAAAAATAATTAAGTACTTATGCAAGGGCCTTGCTGGGACGCCAAGAGCAATAGATAGTTGTAAGTGGCAATGGTTTTACCTCAAGCATTTCCAAAATGAAGTTTTTTTGGGAGGGGGTGATTACATTTTCCAATTACACACTTCATATATATTAATATTGGCTCTATGTATTGATCAAGCTAAAAGGTTTTTAATTTTGATTTTCTTTTGTTTTATAATTATAGCCGGAGTTACGTCAGAACTTGGACAGGGAATTAATTTTAGTATAAAAGTGCACGCCACTTAAACCACCTGCCACTTTCATGAAAACGCTCGGTTTAATATTTACCGTTGACAATAACTGGTTAAAATGGCGCGGTTCTTGCTGATTTACGTAGCATTCATGGTTGTATTCCTAGCTCAAACATTAAACTGCGCATGTACTAAAAATCCCAATGCGTTGTCCAATCGAAGAAGATCTTACATGGAAAAACTCGACAAGTTCGTGTCTTTTGTCGATCGCGGTTTCCGGAGCATCGGCGCGAGTATCGAAGCGCTAAACGAAGACTTTGGTCTGATTGGGGATCTTGCTCTTGACAAACTTAATTGTTCTGTGCTCGCTCTTGAAATGCAGAAACAGCGGCGAGAACCCGAAACTACCACGTCGAAGCTACTAGGTATCCGTAATCACGTTATATAGAGGAACGGTAAGAGACAATTGTGAATTTTCTTTGATTTCATGTTTAAGAATATCATTTGAATATTGAAATCAATATTGTCGCATAGTTCTCCTAAGAATCTATGATATATATTTCGTCTATTAGTTAAGAACAGTCTAATTACATGTTGTCTGGACCATCTTTGGCTATTTACGAAGCTCGTCTAGGAAGGTCCTCATACACATCAAGAAATAGATTAGCCTCATTTATAAATGGTGGAGGGAAGAAGCGCCGTAAAAACCCAGCGAGTCTGGGCAGAAAATTGACTTTCCAATTCTGCGATAGGCTTCAAACATTCACAACGCGCTACATATGTCGAAACCTCTGCCAAGTATGGAATAGTTTAATAGTTATGTACAATGGGATGACGACATGGGTAAGCGAATTAGAGTCCACCAATAGATCATCTAAAGCACAGACACATCAGAGGTACCACACTGCATAGCCTGGCCAGACTATGGGCATCCACAAAAATGCCAGTATAGAGGCTACAGCGGGAATTGGACAAGAGTCACAGTAAATACTTTGTCTACTACGCCAACTGCCCCTTTTAATCAGATAGAGATCTACCCATAAGTAAAGCGCCTTAATTATTTGGTCTAATTATTATTATAATGATAAAATAATAAAAGATTAGCTCTCATATTTTTAGTCAAGTCTCCAAATTGCCTCATAATATCGGATGGTTAGAGGTAGACATATCCCTCCACCAGTGTAAACTCAAACAGAATCCGGGACCGCGTCTTCCATAGCAATCCTTGATAACTCGCCTCCCTCTCTCTCCCCCTTTCTCTCAGCCTTCCTCTCCATCTTGCTCTAATATGTAGGATAGAAGATCGCATAACAATCTTGAATGATTGAGATACCCATACGAGTCAGGCAGGGTTGAGTATTCAAGTCTGATTAATGATCTGCGCGCGGAACATCGAAATTACTGCTGATTAGTTTGGTGGATAAGGGACACATGATGTGTGGATGAAGGCCCTGTCTGGCCGAAAGCATTGTTGATACGGGTCAACCCTTATGCATTGTCACAATAATACTCAAATGTTACACAATTCTATGACATCGTGCTGCGTTTTCGATCTCGATCTGTTGGCGTATCTCTAGAACGATGATTATGACAATAATTCTCTAATGTTGTGCGTAAAACTCAGACCGGAATTGCAGCAAACGATCGGCCGTGTATGGGGACAGCGACAATTTTACATAAAACTACGCTAACTCATTCCACTATTGTTAATTGTTGTGGACATAACCCGTATAGAATGATTTAACATATTGAAAAATGAGTGGATGCTGTAAGATTTTTTTTGGGGGGAGGGGGTGGTTCGGTCGATTACCTAGTAGAAAACCTACTGATTTATTTTTCTAGCGTGTCGAGACGGATGGATTGAGTACGAGGGAAGATGTTTTCTGTTCACCCGGTGCCTCAAGAAGTGTCGAATAAGCGGAGCGAGAGATACTTGCATAACACAACAGGCACAACTTGCGAAGTGTACGTCTCTCGCGCAGCAAAAGTTTTTCGTTCGTTCGTTGAAAGGACCGCAATGGATAATTCTCGGTGGGACCGATCAAGCCATAGAGGGAACGTGGCGCTGGCCAGATGGGTCGCAAATCGATACAGGTTACAACAACTGGCAATCAGGTATTTGCATAAGTTACGATACTCATTTCCTTAGTATAACATCGTGACATGTTCGCAAATATAAGTCATCTACTTATTGTATGTAGCATGAAAAAAAATATATATATATGCAATATAAGGTTATTTCTATATGCATACACTATTTGAGGATATTAGTATAAAAGGGGCATTTCAGTACATTACCCCAAGCCGCTCCTCAGCCACCTGTCAATCAAACTGCTTGCCACGCAGCCGAAAGTGAACGTGGTCAAGTTACGTGATGGTAAAAGACGTCACATGACCTTAATCGACCTGACAATCAAACTGGTTGCCAGGGAGTACCGTCACATGACTAGATGAGCAAGTTGCTGCCCAACCACGTGACAGCGAGTGGGGATTCCAATCGGCAGTATGCAGAAGGATACTGGAAGTTATGGTTATTACGGTAATCAAGTAGAATTTCTGATACAAAATAAGTTGGTAATACTGGAAACTGTGGTTACTATGGTTATGGGTGTTACATGATTTACCGCGGTGTTTTGATTGGTACGTCAATATCACGTGATTTACACACGATTTACATCACACATTTATTTTCTAGGATGCGGATTCCCGGTGACTTTCGAGTTTTAAATATTACATCGGGATATCGGAAATATACAGGAGATGAGCGAAATTTAATATAACCTGTTGGAGTTATATTTCCCTGTTATGGCAAGGGAAAGCTGTATTTTCATTGCTCGAGAGATATCACGTGGTATTGTATGCGCGCGCATCTAGCTTGTTTACAAATTGGCTACAACATGTAAATGTCTGCTATTCCATCGCGAAAAAAATGCAATTTCGCTGATCAACAAACTTCAAGCAATAAATTGTTTTAGTGCAGTATATGGAGTGAAATGCGAATATAATCTATTCACGCTGTTATTGGAGGCATCGAGGATCTTGTTAGCATGAAACACCGCTAATAGGAAAGTTAGGATCATTCTTATAATCACTCACGCAATTTTAATATGTTACAGATGATAAATGAACCGACTTTATTATTATTTTGTGATACCTCATCGTTTTATAATTCTTAACCCGTTTATGATTAGTACGGTATTCCATCTGTTAGATCCGTTGTTAAACTAGTGGATCACATCGGCCCTAAGTTAGACCTAACACTGTGACGCATTAATATTGGTATTAGTATCGGGATCGGTATTATTATGACGACGACGTCACTAAAGTGCTCAAATAAACTACTGTATTACTTCACAACTACGGGTAATTATGAAAGTCGACTTTGCGACGGCGATAAAAATTGTTAGCTCTTAAAAGAGATAATCCACGAGAGTAATAGGTGTGACACATATCACGGTGTAAGAGTATGTAATTGATTAATATAGAAAAATTGCACTGGATTTCATATTCGTAACAACAAAGTAGAGATATATCATGCATTATATTGCAAAATAGAATCAGAATTACCACTGCCGATGTTGAAAAAAGTAAGAAAGATATTGGCTGTCGTCGAGCTGACCGTTAAAGTCATTTTCCATTACAGACCGCTTTAAAAATACAATCATTTTCTGTATCGGTTACTTGCAAACATAGAGGGGAATAACCCACAGCTAAGTGATCGTCATGTTCACCCTTACAGTTATACCACAACGATTTTTTTCGTGTCTTTCTATATGTTCTATATTTATGTCCTTTGGTTTGTTGGCGGTATATACGGAGTTGTTGGCGCCAGTGGTGTAGTGGTTAGAAGAGTTACCTTTCATGCGAGAGGTTGCGAGTTCGAACCGTCACAAACCAGGGATTTTTTTCCCGCGCCTTCCACGAGGAAATGAGGAAGATTTTCGTGCTTGAATATCGAGAAAGATTCGTCGTGAAATGGTTTATTATGAAAATATATTAGGGTTGTAACAGGGCAATGTTGTACTTGCGACTGACATTTAATTATAAAGTAGCACCAAAACCTCGCCTTTTCCTTTTTAATCCGTAACGACTTCATCTTTTCTAATTTTATTTGCTATTTGCACACAACCGTGGACCACCTTGTTAGCATGCATGCATGGAGTGGGGGTACATAAATGCCTAATATTTATTTATTTATTTTCGTTTGATATTTTTTCCCACAGGTGAACCTGGTGGTGGAAAAACCCAAAACTGCTTGGTTTTGTTAAAAGACGACAATTACAGATGGCATGACGTGGAATGCGCGTCCACTTTTTTTCCGAGCAATAAGACCGGTTTTGTCTGCGAGTCACCACTCTCCTAATTCAGCATTAAACCTAGTTATCATGTTAGGTTCAATCATGTACGATAACATACTGGCGGATTGAACACTCCAGATTTTCATTTTAATATTACCGAAATATTTATAATTTCTACGCCCTAGGCATTTCATGTGTTTAAATCACTTGCTTATATAAATGCGCGGTGAGTGTTTTATGCGAGTTTTAGCAGGTGTGTCGGCTGTAATCAATCCAGAGACGATAAATAACATTCACCAACGTTTAGATTCGTAGTTTCAGAGCAGTTTTTTTGCGGCCGGCAAAACTGTCCGATTAAAGCATCTGAAATATATTTTTACAGTAAATAAATAATTATGATGGATTTTTGTCATGTATATCTTTAGAAATTGTCCTATCACAGCCACTGTATTTATAAATCGGATAGATAATTTTAAAATAGTCTCAGTTAAACGACGTCACTCGTATACCAGTGTCAATGAATTTACCTGATTTCTTCGTAAACTGTGAAAATATTGATTTTTATACTGGATGCGTATGTGATAAGTTTTTCGTTCGACAAGTCGAAAAAATTCGCTCTATAAAGATTTCTTCTATGATCGCCTAACGAATTATTTTAGAGGCCTACCATAATCACGTGGCCAGTCACTCTGACTACTGAAATTTGAATTCTGCCTATCGCACCTCTACATTAATAAATAACCAATCTCATCTTAGGATCAATAAGCGGCACTAAAGGTGTTCTTCTAGTTCTGCATGATTCGTCGGCTAAGCTTGACGCGATCGACCATATCACAATTCTCAATACTCTCCGAAGCCAAATCCAAATCACTAGTTTGCCGTTCTTTGTATTGTTCTCTTGTAGAGTCTTCAGTTGGATTTTTATGGCGGTTCACCCTTTATAGTTTCTCTTTAACACGCTATTCCTATTTTATAAGGAAGAATCCAGCCATGTTCACTCATAGACTACACGTCTCCTCTATTGTTGGGTCTCTGTTGTCCGACTTGAACGTTAGTGTGTACACTTCTACGTATGCAATACGCATGTAGATCTGGAAAATCAGGATGATGTCATAAATAAACCGAATGTCCTTCAAGAGGCATTCCGTCGAACCTGTGAATTGATGCGCTACCACAGCTCCGACTCAATGCGCTGAACACAAAATTTAGTGTATCTCAATCTAGGAAGAAAACAGTGCTACGTACATTAATGCCCTCAAATAGCAGAGTGCAGTGACTTGGCCTGTCTCCAGCGTTCGTAAAATAAGGTTCGTAGTTGAACGAACGCCATATGACATTTTAGAAATTACTTTTCAGCAAAAATGTGAACAGCATACTACCATCTGCGTGGAATCCAGACTATATTATGCATTCAAAAGGACATTAACTTTTCGTTGCAAAAGGTACGGAGTAAAACAACAAAACCTGTTACTAAGTTCAGAGCCTGTGATCACGCAGCTCCACTTGTTATGGCGCTTCACTGCTTGCCTGTTTTTTTCGCGATTCCCGTTTAATCTCTTATAAAATTATAGTATATGGTTCTGTGTAGGGACAGTTGACTAGAGGCGTCATACCCACCAATCCCACACTCTCGCTTACTCACAGTTTAAGACTTAAACAATTTGCACTGCTCAGCGTGCCTTTTATTGGATCTTGGAAATAAACTTTCTATATGAGCATATTAAGGGCACATTAAAAACCCATTTGTTTGGGCATCAACTTAGTGTTTCTGGCAATTTGTAAAGGCACTATAAAATCTACGGTTTTATTTTACCGGAAAAAGAGCTTCCGATATTTGAGAGCAGCCTGTATTATAATTATTATTATTATTCTAGAAAGAATGTTATAGTACATCGGCGACAGTGTTGCTAAGTTTAAGGAAGTGAACTGTGATTGTCACGCTAGTGATCTTGAGCCGCTCTGCTGCGGCTTGTGTTTGTGTCTTATAATGACATTATGAAATATTGACCACATACGTCTGAATGTCATCTTCATTCTTAAGTTCACCCATCATAACCTTACAGCAGTCGTAAGACAATGTGACAGTATTCGGTTATTTTAGACGAGGTCATATATTTCATAGAAGATTTTATACGATGTCATAGATTTGGTCAAATATCGTGACATTATCACAAGGTTATATAAATAGTAGTATCGATCGACACGCCATTTATTTGAGCGCCCACACACCTGAATAAAATACCACCATTATTATATTATAATTTTATCGTTGGCGCTAGTGGTGTAATGGTTAGAAGCGCTGCCTTGCATGCGAGGGGTTGCGAGTTCGAACCAGCACAAACCAGGGTTTTTTTCCCGCGCCTTCCACAATATGAAAAAAGCAGGATTTTCGTGCTTGAATATTGAGGAAAATACGTCGTGAATGGTTTATTATAAAAATATTTTAGGGATGTCACAGGGTAATGTTGTACGTGCGACTGACATTTAATTATAAAGTAGCACCAAAACCTCGCCTTTTCTCTTTTTTATAAGACAGTAATGAGTACGAACAATAAGCATTTTGAGACTAATGAATTTTTTCATGAAAGCGCTTTCGCATATATGTAATATGCTTCATCAGGCTTATGGAATGAAATAATTATCATGCTGCCCAAATATATGTCAATTAATATCGGACACTGGCTGCGATTTATCTATCGGACATTATATTCAGGAATAAAATGTTCTTGTTATGGGGTATGCGCGTTTTGTTAGTTAATAACTTTAAATTCACGTAAATATTTGCTTTATTCAAGTTCTGCCTCTGTGCACAAAAATCTTAAATAATTAAGTGCTCGCCGTGTCAAAAGCTGTTTGAATCCCAACACTCAACACTCTGGCGACTCGGGAGAAATCGAGCGTTACATAATATTGTTTTTCCTGCTCCACTCCTGGTCATATGTCACCCAGAATATAAGGAGGCATTTTACTGCATCATTATTCCTGCGTTACCGTGATCTATCGAACAACTAAAAACAACGAAACCAAATCCTGGGACATCCGGATGTACGTGACAATTCGTACAAAGTATTGCTGTAGCTATACAAGGTAATGACAACGCGTCGTATTCTGGGCCCGTAGTTCTGTGGTGCACTTCTCGAAATATTTTGGCCTTGAGAATATGGCCTTTCAACATCATTTAGTGTATAGGTTAGAACAACACAAGAATGGGCTAATATATCCATCATTTATTGTACAAATTAAAGATACTATAAATATAGATAACCGTCATAAAAAATAAGATAGAGTTTTAAATCTGTATGTTGGATGTTTTATCGACTTCCCAATGATGTTTTTAAGATGGACCCCATAACAATATAATTTTTAAAATACCAAATAACGTTGGTTAACTTAGCCACAAGAAAAAAAATTGTCATTAGAAGAGAGAGTAAAAATCTATTGTTGTCTCCCTTTACCAAATAGTCATTATAATATAAGTCTCCCTCCCCCGTACTTTCATATTAACAAAACATCCTGACATAATTGAACCTACTCACGTTTGACTCTTACCAAAAACTTGCGATAACCACGCCGTCTTTATGTGTAGAACCACGCCGAGCGAGATTACGACGCCTTTAAGTACAACATACGGATCAATGGATTGACATTAAACATTGACTTGCTTTTCTGACCCATCCATCAAAAATCTCTGTGAAAACAACACAATTATAATCAATCTTTATTAGGTATCATATACCAACAAATTGTGCATTATCATTATTAACGACGATAGTAGTGTGGGTTACACAGCCGTATACTTCTAGAAACAATGAAAAAGATAAGATAAAACTATCAGATGTATGGGATCACGCGTAGTTATACATACATGACTTATATTCATAGAGAAACACCAAATAATGCTTAAACACATACAGATTAATTAACCCGAGGGTTCTTATTTACAATTTACGAACGAAACCGTTACCCATTACCAGACTCAACACCCGACATCGATACCACACCTCAGATAGCCATAAAGAGCATATGGGCCACCCGAGAGAGGTGCGGATTACCTTCGCACTAGCCCATCTCACGGAATAGCGTTTAGTACGACTGATCACCGGCTCAACTGTACATAGACAGAAAAACCGTCAGAAGCATGCACCAGTACACCTTACAGGCTATTGCTATAGTTCTGTGGCCCCGCAGCCGTACAGCATGGTATGGCTACGTTTGAATATTTAACAAAATTAATGTATCAAAACAGAGCTCGATGCACTCGGGGGGGGGGGGAGATCATGAAAAAACGTCGCATCATCCACGAGGATGTGATCAACAGTTATAGTAAATATACTATTCAAGACATGATGTGCGAGGACATACCGTCGTAGTGCTATGGCTATTTGTTCTATATAAAATTTAGTGAGTCCGTTTAACAACAGTTAGTTTTTACTAAAAGAGTGTAATAAAATACATTTTTCCGTGTTCACTATTTCTAGTAGACTTTATGAATCAAAAATTCACACAGATCCACTATGATTTTTTTTCACAATTGAATTGTGTATGTACGGATGTGTGTGCATGTGGCAATGTGTGTGTGCGTGTCTACGTGTGTCTCTGTGGATATGTGTACGTGTGCGTGAGTGCGCAGCTAAGTAGGCAGGCAGGTATATAGTTAGATATGTAGGTATACGTGTGTGTGAGTGCGTACGTAATAACGGGCCCAGAGGCAGATCAGCAGCCGGAAAAACGAGGAGACCGGGCGGAAAGAGGCAGGGCATCCCCTAGAACATCGCAAATGAGAAGAGTCCTATAGGGAGAGGAAATTGAAGTGATCCGTGAAAATATAGGGCAAGGCA
This sequence comes from Epimenia babai, assembly GCA_011762755.2. Lineage (NCBI taxonomy): Eukaryota > Metazoa > Mollusca > Solenogastres > Cavibelonia > Epimeniidae > Epimenia > Epimenia babai. The sequence goes on from WURV02199708.1 coordinate 10,438, forward strand.
GCAATATGGATTCTCCGCGTAAAAGATTTTCGCAAATCTTATGTTCGTCGGTAAGTCAACAGGGTGTACTTTGCATTAATTACGAAGCCAATTCCTCGGCCTCGGGTATACGAGGAGTCCTATCTACTCTGGTTGTGTCGTGGGTAGTTTTGATAGCGGTCTCTATTTTCACTAAACTGACCTTCATTGTCCTAACGCTAATGTACTCCCCGCGCCCTCTCCCACACACCAATACCACGGAGACGATGGCCATACTCCCGTATTTTTCACTTTTGTGTGTTTTTGATTTGGTGATTAGCTTGGTCAGATTAGCTCCTAGTGCCACAAGTCTGTTAATTCAGTCTATTTGTGCATCTTAGATATTTCATCAAATCCTTTAAGCTAAGATTGCCTATGTTATCTGCATTTTTGATTGGTATAGGCAGATATTTTATGCGGGTTCTGTCCTAAAAAGGGCAGTTACCAAAGTGGTGTAAAGGCGTTTCATCTTCTAAGCCACAGTTGGGACAAGTGGCAGTCAGTGTGTACTTACGTTTATTTAAGTGTCGTTGTAAATGGCAATGATCAGTAAATGAAGTGTTATGTTTCTTGTGTTTTTTTCTAGACATTTGTAATGTGCAGCCCGTTCTGTGTTTTTGAGGTTCCATCATTGTTTCTTTAGACTGTCGGCAGTCATTTCGTCTCTTCCAATTTTTTGTGTGTTTCGATAGTTTCGTTGCGGACTGCACTCCTAACTACACTTTTAGCAATAGGTATGCATGGTTGTAAAAAAGGTAAAAGGTGAAGTACAACATTTATACACTGCAAGTATCAGCCAACAAAGGCTCTCAGATGCGGTTTACAACGATAATGTTGTTGGCAGTTATTAAGCGCATATACAATTCATTCGACACTCTCCTATCCTCCTGCCAAGAACAATATCGCGCATCTCCCCATTTTGGAGACGGGTTTACTCCAGCAATCGAGGAAAAATGACTTGCTAAGGATCACCGCAGAAAAGTCGAAGGGAGGTTTCGAACCCGCGACCTTTCGGTTAGGAGTCCGGTGTTCCTACCACTCGACTAACTGCTTCCCCTATGTTGTTGACTGTCTAGAGTCGACTCTCTCCCTAGTCTTGCCACGTGATCAGCTTGTTCATTTCCTGGTTCTCCAGAATGACCCGGAACGCAACGAAATGTAACGTGTTTTTGCAAAAAGTTGTTTACATCCTTTAATCTGTTTTGATGTAGTCTGGGGAGTGAGAATGGCTTTTAAGGTGGCCTGGCTATCACTATGCGCGTTTCTTTGCTACCCGT
>WURV02199719.1:0-11731 GCA_011762755.2 Epimenia babai
AAACAATGCATAAACAGTGTATAAAACAGTGCAGAGAAGATTGCATGAAACAATGCATAAACAGTGTATAAAACAGTGCAGAGAAGATTGCATGAAACAATGCATAAACAGTGTATAAAACAGTGCAGAGAAGATTGCATGAAACAATGCATAAACAGTGTATAAAACAGTGCAGAGAAGATTGCATGAAACAATGCATAAACAGTGTATAAAACAGTTCAGAAAAGATTGCATGAAACAATGCATAAACAGTGTATAAAACAGTGCAGAGAACAGGGGAGACAACCGCCCACAAAACAATGCATATCTTGTGTACTGTTAGTTCCACCTTCTTCTCACCTTGATAACTTTGAGGGTACCACTAAAGAGCATGTTACGAGCAGCAGCCAGTGTACAGACCGGGTTGTTGTGGGCTTCGATGACCTTCTCCTGCTCGAGCCGTTCTATCAGCCACACCTGCGTCATACGTGAGTGCACCACACATACATACATATCGCGCATCAACGCATGACAGGCTTGACGCATCAACGCATGACAGGCTTCACGCATCATACCCAAGACTTGAAAATATATTAAAATGATTATTTTATTAACCCTTGGCCTTGGGTTGTCGCAGAATTTTATTGATATCGTAATGTAATGCACAGATGTCTGTGTGGTGAGGGTTAAAAGATTTGACATTAACTGGATGATTCTAAAATAAGGTATAATATAAGGCATTAATCTACGGTAGTATATTATTATTATTATCACGAGAACAATGCCTAATAACTGTTCGTTTGAATTGTTACTTTATACAGAGAATGGTTGGCTGATGCAAGTGGAAGATGGAAAATGGAAACTATTCTTATTGTATTGTATTAATAGCAATGACGCATTCACTGTACATATTCAGTGAATCACACGCGTTTATTGTGAATGCGATACTCACGATAACGTTACAGTCTTGTGACCCGCTGTACAGACGATTGCCCCAGACACACACACTCAGCACGATAGCCGTGTGACCCTCGAGGGTCTTCACGCAGCGGTACGAGGCGGACGTGTCCCAGACCTATCATCACGTATAACTGCGTGTTACACTGTCATCGTCATTTGATGGATATGTATTGGTTAGTATACTGAATACCGTATGGTTTTTCTGTGCATTTCTTTCCAGCTATTCCACAGAACCACATAGGCTTCCCCCATCACCACCACAGGCATTTTTACAGCTCAATATCAAAATATCCGCGCAGAATTATTTTCGGTAAAATAAATTTGGTTGCTGATGCAATCCAGTCATGACATGAGCGGCAGTTTAGTGATAAGTGTGTGTAAATGTTACATAGCATTTCTTAAATGAAATCAATTTCTAGATTTCTAGATGATGTGACTGTGTAACATAAATGGTACCTTGATGGTTTTATCAGATGAACCGCTGAAGAGGTAATCAGCAGAAACAGTAAGGCACCACACTGGACCCTGTAATGTCACCGACACATTTTATAATACGCTCTGTAGTGTCACCGACACATTTTATAATACACTCTGTAGTGTCACCGACACATTTCATAATACACTCTGTAGTGTCACCAACACATTCAATAATACACTCTGTAGTGTCACCGACACATTTTATAATACACTCTGTAGTGTCACCAACATATTTGATGATATACTCTGTAATGTCACAGAGCCATTTAATAATACACTCTGTACTTTCACAGACACATTTAATAATACACTCTGTACTTTCACAGACACATTTGATAATACACTCTGTACTTTCACAGACACATTTAATAATACACTCTGTACTTTCACAGACACATTTAATAATACACTCTGTACCTTCACAGACACATTTAATAATACGCTCTGTAGTGTCACCGACACATGTAATAATACACTCTGTAGTGTCACCGACACATTTAATAATACACTCTGTAGTGTCACCGACACATTTAATAATACGCTCTGTAGTGTCACGGACACATGTGCATACGTAATAAGTACTGTACGTCGTGCGCAAAAACAATTTGTTTACTCACACTATGTCCGACACACGTCCCTTTACATTTGAAGATTTGCTGAGGATCAAGCGCTAAAAAACACAAAGTAGCACAGTCAGTCTACTGGAACAGAAAACTGAAACGGGGAAACTGAAACATTTCTAGGAGTGAGATGGCAAAGGGTACAACTCATACTAATAATAATAATAATAACAAAGCTTTATTTAGAGTGCCTTGGTCAATAATGACAAGATGATGTCGATGACACTTTACAATGTTACTAGCTTAAAACATGAACTAATGAAGTTATGTGCAATTTGGGGAGTACTGCAATGCCTAGTGGTGGTTTTACACTTGTATAAACTTGTACAATATACACATACTAACGGTGATGACTACTTTGAAATATTGAGAATTACCATATAGTCATGTCACACAACTAAAACATGACTGACAAAAATCATTTCCCAGCGCATATTGCCTGGTTTGAGACACAGAGATGCTATTTTCTCAAGAGACCGTTTGAGAGGTTCGTAGTTCGTATCGAAGGTACGATGGAAATTTGTTTTTCTCTGCTTTCTTCTCATATCGGATTGTTGTAGAATGGACAAAAAGGGTTATTGCGATATTTTATTAGTTTCTATTGAGTTGACAAATTAATGTTAATGTAACCTACCTTAATGTCATTAATGTAATAGCAAATAAACATGCTTATTATTAAAATTAGCATAATCGAACAATTTATGGCTCATCCTGAAGATGGATCTTTCGATATAGCAGTCCCCGTTTCATGCATATAAGAAATGTATTACACATATCGTGCTTCTATGAATTTTCATATACACCGTATTTTATTTCAAGAAGGTGAAAATCTTACTGAGCAAATAACAGAAAATCAATGAGAAAATGCCTTTCAGGATCATGTAAAATTGGAGTTCCAACACTAACATAAAAGTATATATATACCCAAAAAATCATTTTGACCTTACTATCATGAGTAGTAATAATATGATAATGCAGAAATAGAGAATGTACAACTATTTGATCACCTCCAACGTATCCTTGATTGATGAAGTTGTGTATTTTCTGGATTTCATTCTGCGTATAAAAAACGTGATTGATACAAGTAAAGAAAAGTTCCAACATTTACAGATGACTCTCGGCCAATCAGCTCTCAGAAACAGTTGACCAAGAATAACATTAGTACGAAGCCAGGCTTCCATAAGGCTTTGCCTGACGAAACATATCACATATATGAGAAAGCTCGTTTCTGAATAAAATTCATTAGTCGCAAAAAGTTGTTATCATTACATTTTTTGTACTAAAGATAAGACTAATACGGCTTCCCATAAAATATGAATAACGTTAAAAGCAAGCCCAGTAAAACAAGATTGGACATGGTATTGTCCCAACTTTTATTCCAAAAAAAAACTGACATCACTTTTTTACCCATAAGGCTCTTACTATGTCTGCTATTAGATTGGCATGGGTAACCAGGGGCAACAACTGTACTGTTTTACCCATAATGCAACAGATTTATTTGAATAGGATCTGGTAAGACATGTAAAACAGAAACTGTACTTACACTCATAGTATCACACTCCCGCTTGGTTCCTATCACCTCTGTCATGAGCTTATTCTGGTTTTCCTCCACGATATCTGTACAAGCAGATACACTACTCAGTTACATGTCTACAGTATTGTGTTGAACATCAACAACACACATATGCAGTTAGCTCCCTTTAATACGGATGCGACGCATACCTTCACTGAACAAACATACAAATTAAATCCGTATTAATTTACTTAATTAAATTTAGTATATCCACAAGTCAACTAATTCTAGCGAATAAAATAATGATACAATAAACTAGTTTTTACATATTTTTTCACGTATTTCGTTTATTACATTTAGTTTATTAACAGCATGTCAACACATTTCAAACAATAAATTGTGATACCACCGAATTATACCGCTGTTACAATGACCAGATTCCCCAGTAACCTGTAACATCGATCGACCCACTGACCTACTAACCGAAATGAACCTGAATGAACCGACCTATTTTGAGATCGAGCAGCTTCTCCAGGCGTTCGAGACGTTCGGACAGCTTGCCGAGCATCGTTCGGAGAAAACCGATCTCCTGATCCTTCTGTAGCACCGTGCAGTTCAGGTCGGCCATCTTGTCTTCTGTGCGCTCGATGAAGCCTTTCATGAACTCGAATTTGCATTCTTTCAGGTGATCCTCCAACTCGTCTTGCGTTCCTTGAAATGGGCAGCTGAAACATGATGACAAACACTGAAGTTACTACCTCTACCGCGATAAGTTATAAATTTTCTAATTATTGATTCATAGAATATATGACATTGTGAAACAATGGTATATGTTTATTATAGATGTTTATGGTATAAGTTTATTTTATATTTTATGCTACATGTTAATGACAGATGTTGATGGAACATGTTTATATCATACATATATGGTACATGTTTATTTTATATTTTTTGCTACATGTTAATGGCCGATGTTTATGGTACATGTTTAAATCATAAATATGATACATATTTTACAGACCATAGTCAAAGCTAATAGTATATGTTCATGTTTATAGTATACAGTGTATATGCATGGTATATGTTCATGGCGTATGTCTATCTTCTATGTCAATAGTACATAATCACGGTATATAATGGCATACTTTTATGGTATATATTTATAGTTAATCACCTGTATTTGTAATAAGGGCATTTTGCGTTATTGCAATGCTTTAAGTGATCATCCAAATCCTGAAGAGACACACAAAAAAGATGGCAATAAATAAAGTTATATACATTAGTTGGTCATATGATATAAGAATAACAATCCAAATTAGGATGGGTGGTGCCACAACTTTCAACGTTGGACTGGCGCCAAATCTTGATGTATTTTTGTGTATGTAACTTGTTTCCACCCAAAAATAAAGTAGACACAAAAAAATCTAAGAAATAAAGTATGAATGAATAGTCCGAAAAAAGAAGTTTTGTTGAAAAAAGGATAATAGACTCCAAAAATGTGTGAAAACCTCCACGTATATGGATATTTGAAGAGAGGCTCCAGGACTACGTGTTTTATCGTCCATTTCATATATTGATGGAACAACCTAAAGAAATAAATAACTTAAAGTCACAGAAAATGTTGTGGAAAGTGTAATCTGTGCGAAGACGAGTTGTACCTTTTTGAGGAGAGGAAGACATCCCACGTTGTTGGGGCAGGAGACGAGAGAGTAATCACAGGTGGACTCGTGTTCTCTGCAGCGTGAGTTATAACTCAAAACAATGGTAATGAGGGTATGAATGAGGGTGTTAATGAGGGTGTGAATGGGAGTGTGAATGTGAAAATAGGATTATCCATAGATACTATTCGCAATGCCACAATGTAACAAAACATCTCTTATAAATAATAGGATGACAAATTTTTCTATTGACAACAACATTTGCAATGAGCAGGGTGATGAAATATCTCCTTGATGAACACCTCAAGGAAGCAAGCCTTTCTATCGATAGCGATATTAGTGATAAGGTATACAATGTCTCTTTGGTGGACCCCTCAATTAAGCTCAGCTGTTAATGAATGAGAACTTTTGTACGGAAGCAGAGGTGCATGAATATCTAATTAATAAATACCTGCGTTTGCCAAGTTTGACTGTGACGGGGCATCGAGTAACATCATTAACGTAAGTCACTCCGTCATCCGACAGCTGACAGCCATTCTTGCAGTGGATGAGCAACTCCCCGACTTGTTCACAGACCGCGATGTTGTTTAGAACGATTGACATCATCTGCTTGTCTACGGGACACGACTGATCTACAAAAGAACCCCCGATTGACAGCTTGAGAGTAACAACTGTGATTTAAGAAAACCACCGAGGATATTTGATAGCGGAAGGCACTGATCTGAAAAGAACCCCTGATTAACAGCTTGAGAGTAACAACTGTGATTTAAGAAAACCACCGAGGATATTTGATAGCGGAAGGCACTGATCTAAAAAGGACCCCTGATTAACAGCTTGAGAGTAACAACTGTGATTTAAGAAAACCACCTAGGATATTTGATAGCAGAAGGCACTGATCTAAAAAGAACCCCTGATTAACAGCTTGAGAGTAACAACTGTGATTTAAGAAAACCACCTAGGATATTTGATAGCAGAAGGCATAAAATATTGAGTGTCACATGGTACAACTTGCTAGCAGTCAACTGGAGCCACTTACCCTCACTGTGTGTGGACACGCACCCACGGCAGTATGTGTGCTGTGGAACAAGGTCAATATAATGCTACATTTATGTCATTAAAATAACGCGATGAGAGAAAAGGTGATTTAAGTGCTAAAATATTGAAGTTATGAAATGTTATTCACACTTACTATATTACCTTATTTATACCTGTATGAAATCGTACAATAACCGATTACAATTCATTCTCACACAATTTCTCGAGCATGAAAATTTCGCTGATTTTGGATGGACGAAGCTGCGTAAAAAAATTCCTTATTTGGGCAGATTCGAATCGCAATCTCTCCTAAAGAAAGCCATGCTCCTAACCAGTGAACCACTAAAACTGACATGCTCCTCTCATTGAGATAAAATACATATATAGCAGACGCATAAATATGAACGTAGATGAATAAAACATTTGTAGAAAATGGAATATATAACACAATATATAATTACATACGCCGCAGGAGACGATGACTGGGTCTGTAAATATGCGGTGACATATGATACAGATGAGGCTCTTGTTGGGTGGTTCGACGAAAACTACAATCTCCTGAAATGTAAATCTCAAATCTCCTACACACCGCTAATACGGAAAAGCTGGATGGTTAGAAGGTATAATCTAGGTCGACAGTTGACAAGCGAGGTGATGAAGATGATGTAGGTGTTGTGGTTGATGGTGTTAATTCAGGTTTACACTCAACAAACAAGTGAGTCATTGACAAGGGTCATTTCTCGAAAGTGTTACTTTATGTATTTCACAATATGGAATTAAAACCTGTAAACCTGTAAGACACTACGCTTAATCAGAGGATTAAGATAAATTCATATTACTAAACAAATGCAATAAAACTGAATTGCTCGTGATAGACTTAATGGCGACTAGTTCACACAATTGCATATTAGAAATGGAAAAAATATATTTGATTAATTCAGTATCCCAACTATCAAACATATTTTATATCAGTGGTAACATGGATTTTAAAATGGAATATATTTAGGAAATTATAGACAAATTTATTAGATATTTTAAGTGTCTATCACTGTATACAGTAAATTATGTCATAGCGAGATAAAAGGAGAATAAACACGATATAACTCATACATCCAACAAAGTGCGATAGAAACTGGGTGGGAGGAATCACTGGGTGATAAGGCCTAGGCAATGCATCCATGGCATCCCAAGGCATTATCAATTAACCTCCCAGTCTCATCCACAGCAATGCTGACACTGGGTAATCTAATTATACTCTGGAGATGAAGGGCTTATCTATGACACCCCATCAATCGCGCCGCGAATGGTTAAGTGGTAAGCCAAAAAACCTGCATGAACGCAACGTCAAGGAGACATTGAAGAACTGCACTGCGTCTATGTTGCTGGCATTAAAAACTGATTATGTAATACACATAGCACTTGATTTATCTCTCCAGACATAAAATTGCCTGGACAAAAACTACTGCAGCAATTCCACTTTCAAATACATCTTGGCAGCCAATGTTTCGAACAATATCAAACGCAAATACCCCAACTGCGAATTTGATGCATGTTCTAACCTTTACGTAACTGTGATGTTACATTGCATGTTTGCCCAATGTTCAGCACTGAGGGTGCTCACTGAGTCAGGGTAATGACTTTTTGTTTCCCAAATGACATGGAATTAATTCTTCAACAATTACTGATTATTATCAAAAATTAAAAAAACAAAACGAAACTACGATCTGGTCCAAATCAGAACCATGCGCCTTCACACAAAGCGCCACATACCGCTTTATAATAGGTCATTGAGAGAAGCGCACCATAACAAAAACCAAAATAGAGCATAAAATAAATTAGTAATATATTTAAATAAATTATATTGCAATACTATATAAGGTACATACATACATACATACGTAAGAGGGGTCTGTAGCAGGTAAGATATAAGGTTTGTATCAATGAAAAATTCAGATTGTCACACAAAGTTATCTTTCTCTCGATATAAATTGTCAAGTTGCGCAAGAGGTGTTACAGTCCTTTCCTTATCTAGAGAATTATTAGAGTATATCTCTTAATGTCATGAGTCGTGCTGAACTTGGTAAATGCTAACAGGATTAGATGGTAATAAAAGTATTTTTAATGAATATATTCATTAGATCTCTGAATAGAAAGTGATTATTGGGTAATTATAAGATAATCGCAATTAATGCTGCAAAAATAAAAAACAAAAGGAAAAATAGCAGAATTCTTCACCAGTCAATTGTACAGTTAAAATCTTAAAAATTAAAAAAAAATGGAATTAAAGGAATTTAATCGCTATAGTTCCGTATCAGTCATTGAAATTAAACGTTGGCGTAATTTTATAGTGCAATACTATGTAATTTTCTTATATTTTGTGTTTTTCATGTTTTTCTAATCTGTGCTGTAATATTTTTAGTTATATTTTCTTTATATGTGATCTTAGTGTATATACCTATTTTACTTATAATTTATTCATGGAATACCGAGTTCGATTTTGAACCGTATTCCTTGTGTTTCTAGTTAATCATAGCAACCATAAATCTGTAAAGTGTCTTTGATAGCCACGTGTTAAAATGGCACTATAAATCAATAAAATTTCATTTCATTTCGTATGTAAATTATCACCGACGAATATTTTCTTTTCAGTAATATAGTAAGAGATAACCCTCAGAGGTTGAGAGGGAGAGAGACTAGAGTGTGAATTATTCATGGATAACGATGGATGCGTTGAATCATTGCCGTTTGTTCAAGCTACTGATCGTTTACGTCAGCTGCAGGGATGAGGGAAAATGTTTCTGTAGCTCGATACGCGATGATGATGATGCGATGATGGTGATGAATCGTGTTCCAGGTGATCCATTCATCCACACGACCCCCGCGTGGCGCGATTAATCGCGTGAGTGATGGACACTTTGGCGGAAGAAACGACACTCGCTGGAGTCGTTTCTAATCCGAAAATCTATACCTCCCCTACGTGCGGTTTTAATGACGCGCTTGTATCGACACACTGCCGGCATCCCGACACGTGCTGTGACTTCAGTTGTTTATCGTTCATTGGCATTTGTATAGTCTAATGTGGTTTAATGATTGAGATATTAAATTAATGAAGCGCGGACTGACGTTAGACGAAGTCCGATGAATACCCTCTGATCATAAACTGTGGAGAGTGTGACATGGGGAGGTAGTCTTTTGTCATTTGAAACTACCGTCGCGAATAGATGATCGGCTGTTTACCCAGATTTTGTGGTTTGCAATGATGGTCGGCTAATTAGCTAAACTTGGTGGTCTGCACCACAATGACGGTCGAATGTTTAGCCGAACTTGGTGGTGGTTTGCACCATGATGACGGTCGGCTATTTAGCCAAACTCAGTAGTTTGCACCACAAAGGCAATCGGCTGTTTAACAAAACTTAGTAGTTTCAACGCAATGATAATCGGCTATTTAGCCACACTTGGTGGTATGCACCATGATGATAATCGACTCTTCAGCCAAACATGGTGGTTTGCATAATAATTTTCACGAATAACGAATGAGATTATGAAATGAAATGAATGAAAAGAAATTTATTTAATCAAAATGCACTCATTATCCTAGCTGCCCAAAACTCTACATGAGTAAAAACTCTGAAAAGTCCAAGCCTGTAATGTAAGCGTTAATATACAGGCCTAAGTTATTTACACTTATCTAAATTATTATGTACAGTATGCATATTATAGACAGCTATGTTAGATAATAAAATATAAAAATTGAAGAAATACCGACAAAGAAAAAAATTTTGGCGCATGGAGAGATATTAAAAATAGTTAGTTAGCCATTTTGACTGAATCATGACATTAAAGACCAGCTTTATAAAGGGCAGAAAATAGCCTGGACAATTGGTGAATCCTAGTGTAATCATACGTATATACTTACATCGCTGTCTGCGTCAGTGACGTAAGACCTGGTCGTAACGTTCTTGGTTAATTTCGGTCCCTCTTGTACGAGACAGGTACTTTCGGCTGCCGTCTGCATTTATATAGACAATCATGTGGACACCCACGTATGTATGTATGTAGCAATTAGACATCAGCTTGTATCAATGTAGACATTAACTTGTATGGGCCATCATTGGCCCTTATTGTGCCTAGCCTTAGTATGCACTCAACAGGACAAAGCGTCTGGCCCCTGGGCAGACAGCTGACCATCGTTCGGACAGGGATTCTGGCACGCCGACAGACATAGAAATTTCCACATGGCTGAGAAGCAAATGCCGTGGAGACCATCGCCGGAGCGTCCGTAACAGAGCCATGTCAAGAGTAAAAGCTCATGTCAAGGGACATAACCCCGATACAAGAGCTACCCAAGTCAGCGTTAGGTGATGGTTTTACAACACCTTTCGCCTGAAAATGTCACAGGTAGTATTGTAACCGGATCACGGATGCAACTCGGATCCCATGAATTCAGTTCCAATGATAAAACCACTACATTAACTACCCCCAAATGTACACCCATAGCTGCGGCTAATGGTCAAGCAATTAATTAATGGTTAAAGTGACGATCCACCGGGCGGGATATTTCTGATGTCTTCGCGTGATTTCTGTTATCTTTATAAATAAGATGCTTATCTCTTGACGCTGTGCGCGTCGCATGCTCTCATCTGGTTTTACATGATTGGGCATCGTCGTCAACATTTTAAGTACGTTTTTCATGCTAACGTGGGTGGGACAAATGAATGAGCATGGGTGGGAATTACTAAGCAGTAAGGCAAGTAAGGCGATATGGAGGGAAATACTTATGGAAACATCTTCATTTCAGATGACACCTCAATGACATTTTAGTGATTCTGTTCTAATTAATTTATTAACCTACCCAGGTATCTCTCATCTCTGCCAGGTGGGCGTACCATATTCATTATAAACTATTTACAACTGTACAGTGAAAGCTTCCTTAATGAGAACTGACTGAAGTAGCTTCGAAGCTGCCATTCTCTGTGTTGGTCATGAGGGACGATGAATCGGATGTGTAGCCCGTATCGGTCATGTCCGCGACCGGTGCCCCGCCTGAAATCATTTCACCACTCGTCTAATAGTGAAACATCTTGAGTAGTGTGTGTATATTCATAAAAACTCATAAAGCCGTAACTATCATCATACGCAGCATTGGGATGCAGACCGTGGTACGCAGCCATGGTAAGCAGCCATGGTACGCAGCCATGGTACGCAGCGATGGTATACAGCCATGGTACGCAACCATGGTATGCGGCCATGGTACGCAGCTATGATACGGATTCATGGTATGCAGCCATGGTACGCAGCCATGGTATGCAGCCATGGTATACGGCCATGGTACACAGCTATGATACGGATTCATGGTATGCAGCCATAGTATGCAGCCATGGTACGCAGCCATGGTACGCAGCCATGGTATACGGCCATAGTATGCGGCCATGGTACCCAATCATGGTATGCAGCCATGATACGGATTCATGGTAAGTAGCCATGGTACG
>WURV02199730.1:0-27075 GCA_011762755.2 Epimenia babai
GATGATGATGATGATGATGATGATGATGATGATGATGATGATGATGATGATGATGATGATGATAATAATAATAATAATAATGACGATGACGATGACGATGACGATGATGATGATGATGATGATAATAATAATAATAATAATAATGACGATGACGATGACGATGACGATGACGATGACGATGACGATGACGATAAATACTGCACTTATTAAGTATACGGGTGGGTAGCTATGTTACTCTAATTGATGACGATGATGATGACGACGACGACGACGATGATGATGATGATGCCGTCATCGCCGTTATCGTCATCGTCGTCTTCATCATCATCATCATCATCAATTGGACTAACATGGCTACCCACCTGTATACTTAATAAGTGCAGTATATATTCTTGATTCATTTTCGGTTCAATTTCGATTAATTACCTGTTTTATTGTGAATCCATTAGGCCTATAATGACGTTGAGGCTTGTATTACAATGTCGGATACCACAACCCAACTACACAAGAGAAGAAAACTTTTTAACTCAGTCATCGATAATTTTTCCTCACATCGGTAGTATACTAGGCTATATCGAATATATGGTATTGAGTTTTAACGTCAGCTACAATTACCTAGTAATTAGGGGGGGGGGTGTTCTCAAATAGAGGGATAAACAGATGGAATGATCTTCCAGAAAGTGTGGTATGGGCGAACACGATAAACTTGTTCAAGAATGTGTTGGAAAAGCAGCGGGAAAAAAACAAAATCAAGTATGATAAAAAAGCAGCCGCGGCACCCGACCGCGTGCGCACGTGTGAAGAATGTCTTCATGAGTGCTTGAAGGGAGAGTGCATGATAATAAAATATAACTGCTTTATTTTATCAACTAAAGCGTTGTATATGTCGCATAACGCTGCCACTCGTGCTGCTAAAACCATTACTAGTTGGAAGCGGTGAAAATTTGCGACATTTTTCGGCTTTCCGAGTAGATATCACTACAACATAACTGCACCACGGTCATAAAATACATATTCTTCATATATTATCTGAGTGTTTATCGTCTTCGCATAATTATTCTAATTATGATGCTTAGGGATGAAGGTAGCAGGCCCACTGTTCAAACATTCAGTTGAATGTGTGCGATTGGCCATTTAACCGTCACCGATAACTGTAAACACGCTTCACATGCTTGACCTCGGGTGTCAACAAGTACACCTCCTGTTCAATGTCCATTTATATAACATTTGTATTACGCGCATTCCAGTTTGACAAACGATAAATCCCAAACATATGTGGTTAAATAATGATACATTTTATGATGATCTGGATTGTTAGGCTCTACTTAACGTATTTTCAGTGCATAGGCCTACCCAGAACTTGTATCATAATTATTATTATCTTTATTGTTGTTGTTGTTTATTTGGTATAAATTCTCCTTACTAAGATGGGCGGGACTGACCTATAACTGTTGTTCGTTCATTGGCTTATAATTGTGCCATTACGTCAGACATCACAAGGTCTATCCAAAACAAAACAAGAACAACATGTCGGACTGTCAACGTTTGTTTTAGGATCGTGTGACTTTTTATACATTTATCTTTACGATATTCCTGTTAAAAGGTCAAAAGACAAAACAACCGTACAGGAAACAAGACAAGACAACCACCTATTATTATATATGTAAATTGAATAACACGATTCAACTTAACTCGATCAGGTGATTGAACCTTTGTTTGTTTAGCCACTCGTAAACTTGATAAAGCGCTGAATCATTGCGACCTAAACTGGGCGATGTGAACTTAATTAGATTCAACAAATTGTTATATCGATAATCATGGCATACTACACCATGTTTATAGTTATTTTTTAAATAAAAATTCCATTGGGTTTTATCATTTATAATAATCTTCCTCTAATGATCACATATATCTCGGAGATATTTCACAATGATCTGAAACGGACAATGATCACGATCTCATAGATTGACATGATTTTCGATGATAATCCTTGTGTGACTAATAATAATGACGATGCACAATCTAGTTTCAGTTTTCAGTCATGTTATTTCAAGAAGTTCTATCATCCTTCGACTTAACTTATTTATACCGTATTGATTTTGTAAATGGCATTTGGTTGGATTGCTCCCTGGTAACGTTTACCATAACCCTAAACTATCATAAATTGCCAATTTTGTGTCAAAGTGCACATACTTGCGAGACTGAAAGTGTAACTTATAATAATTGAGTTTTCTATAATATACAGATTTCATTCATCGAAACGCACACAGAGGGAGGTTTATAGCATATCAGAAACGTGGCCGAAGCTCAGCCTACGGAGGATAACCAGACTTCGTGGATCTGGGATATCTTGAGTAGGTGCGACTTGACAGATCATTGTGGCTCGGAGCCGATGGCAATAACTCAGGTGCGTTTAGTAATTTGACATATTTAGTAATTTATGTAACATTATACCTTGGGTCTGTACAGCCCAGGCAGTTCGGTTATACATGGACTTCCTCCCACCGGCGTTACACGTCCGATTTTACAGTCTCTATCAGTGCTTATCACTAGACTTAGACAACATCATCATTTTATCAGCGTACATTTATCATCATCATCATCATCATCATCATCATCATCACCTATCGCAGATGTAGTGGAACATGTGACAGAGTCTGCTTGCATTTTGACGTAGATTTAGATCAACTAACTAGTTTTATAGATCATGCTAGTCTTGACTGAAAACATTAGGTACAAGTGGCGTGAAAGGATATTGGTCATGTATCTGCCCAGACTCAGTGGTCTGCCGTATATATGCCCATCATAATGAAGCAAACATATTTAATGAAACAATAATCTCCATAGTTTAGATTGGATATATACAGCAGGTTGATTTGAGTGTATTCGTCTATTTATACTTTAAACTTTGTATATCCAGGTTGTATACTCACATATCAGCCTGGATAGAGAAAGAAATACATAAATAAGGATTTTGTGTATATATTAAGCAGTATAGTTATCTACTGAAAGACGCGAATTAAGTTGTTAATTTCTAACTACGTATATTGGATATAATTTATAGATGAACATTACTAGTTAAAGGTATCATTGTACATAGGTTTGTTTATTGCTGGCATGAGTAAGATACACTGACCCATATAACGGGGTAAACCCCAACCTGTTGTTACATACATACACACATGGTTATGGCATAATGGCCCATACAACGCAATTAACCCCAACCTACTGTTACATCCATACACGCATACTTGATTGATGATCAAGAACTCGATATATATATATATATCATATGTTCTAAAGGTCTCAATTACCCAAATACCCAGCAGGGAGGCTGCCATCGTTGGCTAGTTAGTAGAGCAGCACACAGGCCATTTGGATGTCAAGAATTCAAGTCCCTACATTGGCTAATTACTTAGAACTCTGTATCATTTTCTCTGCAGTTGTTTAAGAGCAACTAGGTCTCCCTACCATAATTATGGTTAGAAGGATTTATAGACCTACTGGAAAATGTGTTTAACTCCCAATCAACAGCTTTTGGACTCTAATTTTGATTAATTATTATTATTAGTCATAGTATGATTAGTATTTGTTATTCAAAGAAATTTATGATGATAAAATCACATATTCAGTCTTGGCCCAAAGAATGTAGTGGTACTATATATACACTTAACTTTGCCCAGGTGTGTTAATAGCCTACAAATGACTCACCTCATTCCTATTTATACATACATGCAATACTTTTGTCAACTTTTCTACTTTATTCGCAGCCTGAGCAAAAAAGCACCATCGCAGATGTAGCTACCGGTTCCATGTTTCCTTACGATATGGACTTTTTAACTGGCGCCAGTGACCATACGCTCTCAACGGATGTTTTAAACTCAGATCTGTGGACAAATGTATCAAGCCCTAATTCGCTCTATGATCATGACAAAGTCGGCAGAGGATCTTGCTTGCCAAGCACATCTTTTACGATTGCTGATGAATTCGATCTTCAACCTCAGTTTGAACACTCCGATAACATTCTTATTTCGTATGATGCAGTAAGCCCTCTTCCTCCTTTCAACACAGAGGAGTTGTTTATAGATGGCAATAACATCACCGATTGGTCAGATTTATGTTCCAAAAACCAGACGCCCAAAACAGATATTGAATTTTTACGCAACATGACAAGTAATGGGAATTCGCAGTTGACCCTGTCTCAGCTCAATTCGAACTATGATGACACAAACAGTCAGAAAAGTTTTGCAAACAGTATCAGCTCGGAGGATCTGGCTGTGCTGGAAACAATGTTTGTACGACCGATGCCTAGTCTTTCTGATGATAAAGTCAAAGGAGAAGTTCTGCCTGATTGCGCGAAAGAGACAGTGAATCAATGGATCCAGCAGACGACTGCGGTTAAAACAGAACCCAATGGTAATAGACCATTTTGTAAAGAGAATATGTCGATGCAAGGGTTTTCTCCTCATGTTGAGAATCATCCAATCGTATTGCCGCAAGAACCTGCTTTTCTACCAAAATCTACATCGTTTACGAAAGCACCATTAACTAGTGGTGGGAGGATGCCTCAGCAAGGAGTGCCAGAAGGAGATGTCGCTCAGACTTTTCATGATCTGAAGGCGATGACTGACAAGGATATCCAGGCTCGATTTGAGTATCTTTTGAAGTCAAGAGATGACAGCAAGCACCAGGTCGCTACGATAACCAGTGAATCCGGGGAGAAATTAAACGAAAAATGGGAAGAGATCAAACTGTTTCTGAGAAATGAACCAGAGCCTGGTACATCAATGAAAACAGGAGCAGGAAGGCCTAAACGTCAAAGGTTTGGTAAGTCTTTCACTCGGTCTTTCTATGCCTCTTTTAATAAAACGGGTTTTAGAAGGCATTTATAACAGTAAACTTTTTTATCGAGGAATTTTCATGATAATATCTCCTATTTACATATGTCAGTCTATGATGTACATTTCTTGTCTTCAATATAATTGTCCACACTAACTATCATTGTATTGACTGCACAAGTCTGGGTGGTTTTTAGGAGGGACAGACTGATGTTTAGATAGACTATCAGTCCGAGGCATCGCATGGGCAGTGGTTCTGTTCTAACAATACCATAGCTCTGTTTCCAGAAGGAACTATAAGATTTCCAGAAATATGCTGATAACAGGAACGAACTACAATCAATAGAAGAGTGAGGAATGGAACTCAGGGATGAAATTATTATTTTACCAGAATTATTCTTTCAAAAGATTGATAATGTGCAAGCACTGTATATTATAGTTATTTAAGCGAATATGAAGATCATCATGGCAATTTGTTAGTTTTTAACTTATTAAAGAGACAAAGCCATGTTCTACACTATGTATGTGTCACATGGTGATGGTTAAACGATAACAATGTAGTGATCTTGACCTGGGTGAGTAAATCAGTAAAATATGCCATGTTCATTTTTCAGACTCAGGCAGTAGTGTGTGGACATCCGAATATGATTCATCGGATGACAGTTTCCATAGTGACGATGAAGGTATCACATAAAATAGACCTTCTTCACGAAAAAATTAAGTTTGAATTGTATTTCCAAGTCTGTCAAGATTTATGTTGTTTTGGCATTGGATTTGTTTGGTTTTTCATTTTTTGTTGATAGTTTTTGTTTTTATCTTTTGGTTTATTTGTGTATTAGTCGCCTTGTTTGTGTGTTTGCTTCTCTGTTGGTTTGTCGGTTTGGGTGTCTTTTAGGATGGTTTTCTCTTTGTGTACATTTCATTATCTGTCTGCCCATGTCTATTCATTTGTATGTCCATTTATCTGCCAAATTTTTTCTATTACTGTTGCTCTGTACGCCTGATTGAAAATGCGTAAAAACGAAATAATAAATTTACTCTTCAAATGCATTATTATGCTGAATCTTACTTAATGGGAAAAATATAGAGTTTTATCTATGACTCTCACTATTGTCTATGGCATCCTATTTTTTCAGAATTGTGGAAATTTTGTGTTTTAACCGAGGATGTTGCTAGTGGAAGCAATTAGTATAGTGGTAGGAGAACTGGACTCGTATCTGGAAGGTTGCGGATTCAAAACCTACCAATCAACTTTTCTGCGATGATCCTTATCAAGTCATTTATCTATCCCGTATTGTTGGGGTAAACCCTCTCTCAAATCAGTAGATTTTGGTATCTTTTGTAGATGATATGCACGTGTCAAGGGCATTGTATATGCACTGAATAGTTGCTATAAACATTTATTGTAAACTGCATCTAAGAGCCTTGATTGGCTTATACTTGCAGTCTCTAAATGTTACACTTTACCTTTACATTATTTTGGTGGAAGATGGATTGTGTTGATATCTGTTTATTTTGATTTTTTATTTGATCCTATACAGATTCTGAT
Organism: Epimenia babai; assembly: GCA_011762755.2. Classification (NCBI taxonomy): domain Eukaryota; kingdom Metazoa; phylum Mollusca; class Solenogastres; order Cavibelonia; family Epimeniidae; genus Epimenia; species Epimenia babai. Next base: position 6,388 of record WURV02199730.1, read on the forward strand.
GCAAGCGACAGCTCATGGAAGATGGAAGGTCATGCGAGATCTCAGAAATCTCAGAAACATTCATTCTGGCAGTATAACCTGCAGTCAAAGGGCCCTAAAGGCAAGAGACTAATCGACGTGATGAAACCTGATGATCCCCATGTTTTACCTGAAGTTGAAGACCCAGTTTTCGATCAGACAAAATACAAGGTGACCTTGACACACGGAGGCAAGGCTCGACGGGGTGACGGTAATGACGTTTTGCCAAATCCAAAGAAATTATATAATTTGGGTAGTGAGCTGAAGCGACTTATGAAGCAAATAAACGTGTTTAGTCCAATGAACGACATGCCGGCAAATATGCGAAATAAATCGCGCAAAGAAAAGAACAAAATTGCGTCAAGGTAATTTGTCAACTTTAATATTTATGTATGGATAGGTCATACCACCAGGGTAACAGTTAAGTGAACCAATACATGCTGAAAATTTGGTTTACATATTTTCTTGAGGAAAAGGCATGCTTCATTCTGCTTAGTTGACGAATTGGTTGAGAAATCTCGGAACAATCTGAATATATATATATATATTAAAACTATAAAAAATATTGTGAGAGCAACTTGCTGAACAAAAATTCTGCAATTTCTGTTTTTTTTATAGTATATACATAGAAACTGATAATTTTACATTACCTGTAACATTTATTGGATAACTGTATAGCCCGGGTGTCAAGCTGCATGCTGTCTCAGCATCACATTCGATGTGATGATCATGTTAATTATTCAACAAACAGTCGTTATCAATGGGAATCAGTTTTATATCCGTCGACGGTGGTTGTATGTTGCAGGGTTTGTCGCTTACGGAAAAAAGCGCAGCACGAAGCTAACAAGGTGAAACGACATGGCCTGGATCATGAACACAGTAAGACGTAACTTTTACGTACCAGACATTAACTCTATTACTAATATTTACGAGAGTGTCACTTGGCTACAGCATTGTCTGTTACTGACCAGAGAGTGAAGGCTATAGAGACCATCTAGAGAACATTCAAAGCACAGCCACGTCAGAGGACAAAAGCCTTTACATAACCACACTGAAAGGGTTACCCAGACAGGGGTATAATCTTCTTTTAGCTTAAAAAGTCCACAGTTTGTCCTTAGATCGGGAATCAATTAAAGGTCATCTGGTTTTAATTCCAACAATCACTACACTGAGTGCGTAAATTACATGAAAATTTTCTAGCATGATCTCAAACTGTAGATACATAAAGTCACACGATGTTTAAACCTCTTGTGTCACAGGTCGGCTGATGGAAGCGATGAGACAGGTCAAGCTTGCTATGTATAAGCGGGTGCGTGGAAACACTCTGCATCACTCTCAATCTCTGTCCGATGAAGTCAACCAGATAATTGATTCTCATCTCTCCGGTACGTACTAAAGACTGAAACTTTAATTGGCAGCTTAAAGTTGACACTTTACAAAGTTAGCCTATGCTTCATATGACAAATGAATGAGCTTCAGTTATCAGGGTGGGAAAATCATCGTAGTGAATACCACAAAGTGTTAAAAGACAGTTGACCATCGTCTGTTCCCGCCACTGGTGTTCCAAACCCCTACAGACAGCTTCCGTTAGGTGGGACACACCACTAAGTCTGTGATAGTTGATAATAATTTGCCACGAGTGACCATACAAAGAGTATCTCAAACACAGTCACATCAGAGCACAGCAACCCTGATGTAAGCTATCACTTCTCCCATGGGCAGAAATGGTTCGGGGCTCCTATTGGATAAAAAAGGCCACAGGGTTGTGTACTGGTTAGACAAGAAAGCGACTCACGGTGGTCAGGATTGAATTCTAACGATCTAACCATGACACCAGCTGCTCCCAAAGTGTTAAAGTTCTAAATATATTTTTATGTATGCACAAATAATCTAAGACTGTTTAGATAGGTGGTGATCATCTTTACCTTCTAAAGACACAAAACATTCTTTATTATCTGCAAATCTTAATGCTTTGTTTATCCGCTTTTCAAACAAAGAATCGATGGTCAAATTGTTTCATCATTATTTATACTAATTATTTCCACTCATTGAAAGTTTTCTCGTGTTATGGTTATAAATTTTGATTTCCTTTTGAACAAAAAGTCCCTCAAATTTTTATTGCGCTATATTTAGCTGTCAAAACCAAGCACTTAGGTAGATAGCTGTTTTATCCCGGTCACTATGTCAGAATTTTAGATTAGTAGGTTGCGTGCTGTTGTTATCTTTTATAATGAGATCATCATCATCATATTGAAAACAAATTACATATATTCACTTCCTTTTTGGAAATGAATAAATTCTTAGCTGTTTCCCATATTTAAATGGATAGCCATGGATATTTACAGTCACAGTACAAAAATTATTTTTTATCCATCCTTATTAAAATTACCAGCTTGGTTTCCCAAAAGAGGACATTAGTCAGTTAGATAGTCCTTTCGCAATAGGCTGAATACCAAGGTAAACTACAAAGCTTGCTTATATATACTCTAATATATAATAGATTAGCCGCAGTTATAATGGTCGAAGAAACTTCGCAAAGAAAACCGCTGAGTTAACGTTCATCCATTCATGCCACTGACACTAAATGCCAATGGATATTTTCCTCCACTCTGCTAGATCTGTGATATGTGATTACTAGATCTGTGATTAGTAGATCTGTGATATGTGATTACTAAATCTGTGCTATGTGATTACTAGCTCTGTTATATGTGATTACTAGATCTGTGATTACTATAGGAGAGAGGTAAATGGCGTAGAAACCATCCAAATGGCATCCAAAACGTAGCAATGTCTGGAAAGAAGAACTTGCTTAGCCACACTGCAAGAGCTACCCAGATCCCTATGGGCAGACAGGGTTTGAGGTAGTTTTCCTCAAAATATACCAGAAATTGTATATTGGCCAGAGTGAGGATCAATCCAGGGTTTTCTGGATTTCAATTCCGACGGTGTAACCACTACATCACCTGCAAAGCCCACATTGACAGTGATATTCCAATAACAGGATTATTTTTCCAAAAGTATTCTTAACCCCCAACCAAAATCAACAAAGTTTAATTTTCTAATTTTTTTTAGTATACCTCCTATAATTAAATTTTTTTATTAAACTCTTAACTAAAAAGATATCAGGACAGGTTTGGTTGCGTAAATTTTGTAATAGGGAAAATATTTCCAAAATATATTGCTAACATTTATATTAAGTTTTGCACACATTTGCATATGCTTCATAATATATATATGGGTTATAATGATTGTTATTAGATAATTCTGGAATTGCGATTGGGTAGCTCTAACACATGTTAGAATGTCCATATGCTTATGCCCTTGTAAACGATTATATTTAATGGCTAAACTTTTTTATGCGATATGTTTTATCAGCTGGAATTCGTGTTGCTGGCAATACGGTGGATTACGTGAATAAAGTCCTTGACAACGTCTCGACCGGGGATGACACAGGTGGACTAGTGAATATGTAATGTCATCGTTCCGTGTTGATCCAGGCATGGCGCGGTTACAATCACTTGTCTTTTTGACTTTCCATCGGCGCCGAAATGCTAATCAGAATCAGCGATGTACGTCGCACTCTTTCAGAGAATTTCAACGCTAGTTTTGTGATCGCTTCTGCTTTTACTGGCGTAATATCTCACGAAGCATCAGTATCGTCCCTGATCTATCTAGCGTGGGGAATCTATGGCCTGTTTCGTTCGCAAGATCTGTCATTAGCCTCGTTAATAAAATCCTTTTGATACAGTCCTGCAGTCCTCAGGTATAGTAAATGTTTTTATGATGTTAAAAATTCAAGTGTTTGGGCCCATCCTGGGCCTAATAATAATTAATTAATATAAAAACACGTTTAAGATCACCGCAACTAACTGTGTGGAAATACACATTGCCGTGAATGCCTTTAATTTGTGGGACATTTTCCTCACTTTTCCAAAGCCTGAAACTAAAATTACATCATCAGAAAAACTACAAATTTTTTTGTTTTGTTAAGGGTCAAATTATCATTACTGCTGACAAATTGCTAACTAACTGACTTGCATACCCCCATTATATTTTTCTAATCGGAATGAAATGAAATTACAATAATTATCATTGGTCGATAGTAGTAAAATGAATAACAGAAACAAATTACTAGATTACTTTAAAGTAGGTTTAACTAGGTAACTAAATTAGTATAAAGGCTACAGGTATAAACCGTAATATCGTAAGAATTCACTCAACCAACTATAAACATCCTAAGTTGACCCGAGGTCAGTAAATATTGACGAATGTAGACCATTGGTAGTTTGTAGAACTGCCACATTTTTGGAACGCGTTTATCTGTGATATGCTGCCATTGCAGACTGATTGTGTTATATGTACACAATAATCCGTAAATTACGTTTATGTATTTAATTCGGTAATCGAGACATATTTTAAAGGAAAATCATATGTATTAAGTATATTTTGTTTAATTTATATGTTATAATTATTTTAAATGTCTATTTTGTATAATAGTCAGTACAGGAGTGTATGATATTGAAGTACTGTATATCTCTCATCATGTCTTGAATGGAACTATTCTTTGTTACTCTTTAGTGAACAGCAAGTTTTGTGTGTATATTCTGTATAGATAATTTCATATGTATATATAGTAGTGTGTTAACCCTTTCCCTACTGACCTTTAAAATATCCTCATTGAATAGCTGCTAAATAAACCAATCGCGCAGGACAAGAGTTAACATTTACATGTACTAACACTATTGATGAAATTTTTAGTTATTTTATTCAACAAGCTTTCTTTTATTATTTACGCAGTATCTAGTTAACTATTGAAAATGTTTGCTTATGCCCCAGAATCGACGGAACTATTCTACAACGCAAAGCAGTCCATTTCTGTTAAAAAGTGTGACGAGCAGTTTATATGATTGATTATAAATCTAAGTGAACCTATATTCTGATATTTAATACTTTCTAATTATAAAAAAAAATAATTGAAATCGCTCAATTTTCTGCGGACTTATGTTCCATATTTAGGCATTTTGCCTGAATGTGGCTTCCATCGTTAAATAGCATTCACATGTCTCGTGTGTCTTACAAATGTTCACTGTGCTTTGATAAATGACTGAAAGAAGTCGTGAAGAAAGAAAATATTTCATTACCTCTATCGCAGATGCTTAACTGAGCATGGTTACCCAAATGAGAAAACTTATATTAACATGGAATAGGGATGCCATATGAAATAATACTAAATGTATTACCTTATTGACTAACTAAAATGAGGATCAACACAAGCTTTCATATACAGGTATACTACATCTGCTTAGGTGGTTTTTTACTAAGCTGTTTTTCTCTCACTCCTCATTACTTAGGCTAATCCGTTTGTTACTTTAACTACATAGCCTAGTTTTTTAAAGGGCGATAAATGGTTTACATTATCACCTTGGTAATCGGCTTCTTTCTAACTAATTATGGTAACTATGTAGACGGATTTACAACTGATAAGTATACTTGTTTATACAAAAGCTTGTGTCAATTCTTACCTCAGTGAGACTATAAGCATGCCGCACCTTTATTTTGGTCGTAACAAGAAGCTAAATAGATTACTTTCTCCCCAGATATAGTTTGTTAAATTTTTATGTGTCTCATAAGTGTGGTGTCTTTGCTGTTTAAATGTTATGTGGTTTTTCTTAAAAGTCAAGTGCTGGTAGTTACAGTGATTTTTGAAAACTAGAGTATGTACACAGTTCTAACTACTTTTGTGCAGTCTTTTTCTTACACAGACCGGGCTAGCTTCGTGTAGTTACGGGTGATTGACACATTAATGCCACTTATGGGCCATTTTCTTTCGTACAGTTTACATTTGAATCAATAAAACCTGGTTACACATTGCACATTGTTGCATATCCCGGCGAAATATTAATCGATAACAATAACTTCGTGGGACAGATTAGATATAGAAATATATCGTCGTGTGTGTCAATGAATAAACAACCTGTCATCGCCCGAGGCAAGTCTGGTTTTAGTATCGAGGTCACCCTGGTTGTGCTTGAAATAGCCTGAATGCTCTTTGAACTAGATAACTAACTTGGAAGAGGTGTTTTGCTTATCAATTATAATTACCACTCTGCTATATAATCTTCATGTAGGATGCATAATAGTGTGTAAATATGGGACAATTGCCCCAGTAATATTCCGGTCGCTTGCATGCAGAGTAATCCACAATGTTTTCTCCGACTGAAAGGTTTTTTGCGTAGCAACTGGCCATTACAAGCTAAAGCCGACAAAAATATCATAGAATATTAGCATGACTATTCCAGAAATGAAATACTTTAATAGGCAGAAAAAACATATCACCTCTTTTGCAGTGGCCTAAATTTGGTCTTGTGTCATATTATATTCTAATAAGTCCTCTCCATCAAGATTCAATGACACGAGTGGCAAAACTTCAACTTATCCACCATAACCAAGGTCGTCAGTTTATTATTCAGAAAATCAAAACTGGCAACTATTGTTAAAAATAATTTTGTAGATTAATTCACTAATCTGTGTTACGTGTCAGGAAATTCTGGCAGATGTTTTAACATTAGTAGCATGACGTTTGCTCAAGGTCGGTGCGGTTCCTCGTGATGTGTCAACTTGAAAGAATTGATGTTTGTACATAATTCATTCTGCCCGTGTATCTTTCATTCCTCCTGTATGATTTATGTGTTACCACATTTCGAAACGAGTCAAAAGTAATTTTCATAATCTTTAAGTTTAACGAAAGTGCAACACAGTGATGAAGAAATATTCCCCATATCTGATTTTATTAAAAAGTTTCAACATTTAACAATACTGTCCATGCTGTATGGAAATAAGGTGATACATATATAATTCACTAATTATTTATTATTAACGTATTATTGATTTATTATAATTAAATAAATCATACAAACATAAGTTCATTATATTTTTGTACAGGATATTAGATGATTAAAGAAATATGCATTGATTAATTATGTTTGTTCTTTATGCCCATTTGAAAATTAACTCGTGCATTACAGCATGAGAAATCGAAATGAAAGTAAAATTACCTTATTAGTTATATTATTAAATTATTTTATGTTTTTGAGATGAATCTATAATTCTTGTAAAGTGATTATAAATATAATCAGATTTGTCGATATTTCCTACAGATTTAGTCTTTATTTCCGACTCATTTCGATCACGTATCACAGTCGGCTAGTTACAAGCAGATAATGTACTTTGGCTATATGTTCAGCGGCTAAAACATTCTACTGGCAGCTGAAAAAAAGTGAAAGAAAAGCGTATTATTTTAAAAATTGTGCCTGTAATTATATATATATATATCATACTGATGTTATTATTGAAACTGAACATGTATTGTATTACATTTTTAAACGGAATGTAGAGAGATTTGTTATAATCAGGGAATTATATGCAATTGTTTGAAATATAACTATTGAAACATTACTTTTACTCAGGCAACGCTGAAGTGAGACGTGATTCTCGAAAGTATCGTCGCAATTAATTAATGATCAAGAAAATATGTTACTACGCTGAAATCAACTGATAAAACATCGAGTTTAAACAGACCCATTTCAGGGCACGTGTTGCCGTGGCTATATATCGTTGAACTTGGAACATTTAGGATGTTACGGATTTCGATAGCGCTGTGTTGGTCCACGCTTACCTTTTCGCTATCTAATTATCTCTTTGTACATAATCACCACATATCACGGATTTAGTGATGATCGTGTGACCGATGTAGGCTGTCCCGTGGTATTCGGAACCAGTGGCATGACTGGACGAAGGTCAACAGTCGGTCGAGAGTGGACGATGATTTCCCTACCATTATAAAATGAGGCTAACCAGTACATTGTGTTAACAAAAGGAAATCATGAGCTGAGAATAGCAACTGGCTATCTGACGTACCCTATTTCCATGTTTAATATTAAAAATTGGTTACCTGCAAAGCAGTATATTTCCATTAGATACAATTCATGTGTGACTACTATTGGGTTATATGATGATAAATACAAGCAGCTATCAACAATGTTGGCATGTGGTTGGGAAGAACATTAGGCTAATAGGCGAAATGCAGATAGTCGGTTGTTACTCTCATATCACGAAATGTAGATTGATAGGATGACTTGCCAATTATGATTAGATAACGGGTTAAAACCAGCCTGTTACTAAAAACATTCAAGTAGGCCTAAATATTATACTTAAGGGGTGGGAAAAATACCTGGTGTAAAACCTGGTGTAAAAAACCCACCGAGTCTGAGCAGAGAATTGAGGTTTTTCCATTCACGCCACTGGTTCCTAAGTCTACATACGGGCTACATATATTGTACACTCCGCTAAGTCTATGATAAGTTAATGGTTTTTTACAATGAGACAATGGCATAGTTGGGAGGTAAGCGATATAGAAATTATATATAAAGCATCTGAAGCACAGCAAACGTTAGCGGGAAAGAACTTTAACAAAACCTAGCTAGGGCTATGCAGACTCCCATGGGCAAAGGGGTTTAAGGCATTTTCAGTCAGAAAAACGCCACATGTGGTATACTAGATAGAGAGGTCATTAAACCAGAAACCTTAGGATTTAAAGTCACACGCTTTCATCACTACATAGACTACGCTAACTGCTTCCACTATAATATCTTGGAATAATTTGTAATTATGAAGAAAGTTAGCATAAAATCAACGCATGCATTATCGCTAGGGCATATGAATAACCCGCTATATCCCTCGATGTAGACCCTCAATGCGAAAGGCCTTTCCATTCCTCCTGGTGTTGGTTAATATAAAAAATTTATAGTGCGTTACGTTATGAGGTACTCCCCTTTTGAAAGAGGTAATCATGATGGGCATTTAAATGCTTCAATAGTATACGGAGTGGTCCAAAACTATGTATCTAAAGATTGTAGATGCTCACATATTGTGTTGTTAGAAGAGCACAAGAGGCTTGTGACGAAGAAATGAAATACTGTTCTTCACTCAATCGTTTCTCGGCCAACCTTTGTTGCTATGGACTAAGGCCGTCATACCCGACGACATATCAGATCTAGCATGTACAATGATGCCACTACTTGTACAACCATTGAAAGATTGGTCAATCAAAAAAATTTGCCAAAAAATGAAAAAGTTCACGCTCGGCCTATGTGTAAAAATGCTTTCTCCAAAGATGTACGACTTAACATGACACTGAAATTGAGTTAAAATAAGATTTCAACTGGCTAATGGAGGGTGGTCGCTGGCGGATCGGTATCTGCACACACTGAAATACCAACATATAAGATATAAGAAAACCGCTCTCGTGCTGTTTTACTCATGTTACAACCATTTTCTTATAGATTGTGTTTCTGACTTTCTATTTTTTACCTACGTCCATTTACCAACATTTGTTCCTTGTTGATATTTTTATTCCCTTTCCATAGTATTATCTCACATAGCTCTACATAATATATATACTGAGCATGTGGTAAACTGTAGATAACCTTGGCTTATGGATAGAGTAGCGATTGCATTCCTTGGCTAAGGTTATCAGAATTTTTAACTTTGTAATGTGTGTTTGACAGCTAAGCTAATAAGTACACTCTTACTTTAATCAAAAAATTTCATTTACAATCAATTAAAATCTTTAAATACATAAATAGGTCAGGACCACTCTGTAGTATAGTCTTATAAATATGTTTTGATAAGGATCACTTGCTACATTAGTCTTTATTTTGTACACCTATATCACTGGTGGACTCGGGTGTGTTAATAAGTTACTCATTTAGTTATTTTTTGCCATGAAATCATGCACCAGATGGATTGTTTTTTACGCACATGTCCTCCATAAATCAATAACATGTTGACTGGTTTGTCACCATGGTGACGTGATATAATTAGGGAAAAATGCAGTCATGGTTCTATTTTAAGGTTTTAATCATTACCCCTGAGGCATGTTTGCTTAATTAAATTATGCGATAATGTCTGGTTATAAAATATAGTTATATTTAAATCTGAAAGATTATTATTTCTGGAAACATAGAGCCGGAAGGTGTGGAAAAACCGTCGTTTATGCAGATTTAAAATCGGAACCTATCGCACAAAGGGCCGCATCTCAACCGCTGCACCACCGGTGCTGTCAAAACCACGTGAAAATATAGCTATAGAAAGGTTGTGATACATTTCTTCACATTGATCCCTTAAGAACCTTGACCAAAGAAACAAGAGAAAGAACACATCTGATATTGCCCCACGAAACAAACCTTCATGGCCGGTTTAAGCGTTATTTAATGTTAACGTTGAAGAAAATTCAGATGGTCAACATAGGATAGATTCCTATTTCTTCCAAATAGTCAAGGTTCTTTATCATGATTGCTTTGGTCCACCTTGCCATAATTAAATGAAAGTTATCCATGGCAACACTGATAATTGCGCACGAGGAACTTGTGAAAACCCGTTACCAAAGTGTTTTCTCTAATGATGTAAGAACCTTCACCTGGCTGGATATACAGACACAGAAAGAGGTAACATGTTAAGGGATCAATGTGAAGAAATGTATCACAACCTTTCTATAGCTATATTTTCACGTTGTTTTGTCAGCACCGGCGGAGCAGCGGTTGAGAGTCGGCCCTTTGTGCGAAAGGTTGCGATTTTAAATCCGCACAAACGGTGTTTTTTCCACGACTTCCGTAACATGAAATTAGTTACTATTTTCATGTTTGCTTATTGAAAAAGATTTGTCGTGAAATGGGTTACCTTAAATTTCTTAAGGGCATACAGACAGTACTCTTAAGTGCGACTGGCATTTACCATCATAACTATTTGGCTACTGTAAAGGACTTGGCTTTCCAACAGTATTTAAAGGTTACTATTAATTCGTAACCCGTGACTGAGCTGATGGTTCACGAATTCAATCTCTATGATTTTTCTTGATTAATATTATCACTGTAAATACATGATTACGACGCTCAGCATGTCCGTAGCATATTGTCCTCGACGATGCAGTATATATGGTCGGTTCTGATGTCCACACGCATGTATTCTGTGAAATAAAGTGTTATGTTGTTGACTAAAACGGTGTTGTGTTCTGTTGATTTTAGTAACCGTAGATTTGATGGTTCATCGGCAACAATTATGACATAAGTGTCAGTGTCCCGAATGAGACCGGCAATCCTGAGCCATCGAGATCAAGTTTTAAGACACATTTGTCATTACTGACAGAACATTCAACGCTTTTTGCGATTAGACAATCAGCTACGTAAAATTGAAAACAATCATCGTCGCGTTACTGTACGATAACCAGCCCATGTCCAAATAGTGAGCTAGTCTGTTAAAGGTCTTCAACACAAAAAGGCTTATGAACGCAGTAGTGATAACTTAAGCCATATGTGTAGGAGATTACTGCCCAAGAAGACACATTGGTGATGGCAATAAATATATATTATTTGAATGATATATATACATCACTAGTAATTAAAAGAACAAACAACTTTATCATGCACAAATTTGACATTAAAAGCATATACAAATATTTGAAAAGCAAATAAAATTATTCACATATACGCAGAATATTAGAACAGCGAATGGATGATAGAGTGACCGTTCGAGAGCATAATGTCTAAAATAGTCATTTGATTTTTGAGGTTTAATGAAATACAATCGTGGAAATGGTCAGTGGAATGTTGATACGAACTGAAAGAGCTTTAAGTTCCAGGGCATGGCATCAATAAAATTATATGAAAATTGTATATTTGTATAAAACAGAGTAGATAGCCAGAAAAAGAGGGAAACTGAAGCATATAAGTTGGTTTAGTAAAATTGATTTTACTGGATATTAATCATTTGGCAAATGGGTAATTAGTCAGGTGACCTCGACAAAAACAGAGGACTACAAGGAAAAGGCAGGTATAATAATCGCCAATGAACAATAAATACATATTTGCAGCTCAAAAACTTCATCTGTGATCAGAATTTGACAAAAAATACGTGAAATTGAGAGCCGAATCCTCCCATTGAAAAGTTTCCTCGGTACGTCAAATTACGCTATCTGAACGTCACAACCAGTTCAGCACTGGTCATCGCATGTTTGAGGCACGTTAACTAAAATGTAACGAAAGGACGCTGCAAGATATTTTGTCCACAAAAACACCGAAACAATGCGCACATTTTTGTACAACGCTATTAACTAAAAGGAATGCAATGTTACAAAAATATAGATTTCGTTCCACTGTCTTAAAATTGGTATAAATATTTGAACATAACGTCGGTGCTAAAGTCATTGGAAACGTGTGCGAAAATTCCGATTAATAAAGATCATCATCAGTGAATACATAGAGTGCTAAAAAGTCAATTGTAACAATTAAAAAGCCTATTATATAGCAACATGAAATTTGGTTATACATAATTATGTACCCACTTTTGTTATGAGAAATTATATTACTATAAACACCACATATATGGTGTAGGCAAATCACATTTTATGACGTCACGTTCTTTTGCCTCACCATCGTGAAGCGTATTAAGAACATGATGTAATAAAACATGCATACTTGCCTACACAATGCGACTTTTGTAGTAATATAATTTCTTATTCTCTCATTACAAAAGTGGGTACATAATTAGGAATCATCCTGTACAACCGTATACAATAGCAACGTCAAGTACATCATGAATGATTAGTGTGAACTACTATTAAGGCTCGTTTGGCAAACAGCTCGCAGATTACGAAGAATTGCCAAAACTCAAACTTCATGTTCAAAGTTAAAAAATGCATAATAGCAGAAATTAAGTAAAACTACAATAATTTCTCACCTTATTCTCATTGATGACCACGCAATGGAAGTTCCCCAAACAGCCTCCATATGAGAACACATAATAGTTAATAGCGATGGAATGCAATTTCCCCAAAGACCCATATACAGGTTCACACTAAAATTGAATGAAATATATTTGATATATTTATTAATGTGGCTGTCAATGATGTGTTGCATTAGTAAAAAAGTAAATGGCATGTGCCTGAAGATGTTATGTAATAGTTAATGTGCTTATAGACCTAAATTGTGTGCAATGAAATGTTTGTTAATATTGAATAAACTTAGAATGAAAACTCTCCAAACAGCTTACATACAGAAAGTAATATGTATGGAATAACCAGAGAATGGAAATTCCCCACAGAGCCCATATCGAAAAAAAAGTGATATCAAACAGCCATGGAAATTCCCCAGATACCTTCATAGTATAAAAACAAGTTAACTTTAATAGACAGGAAGTGCAAATTCCCAAAACAATCCATAGTTTATCTAATATCATCAAGTCCGTCAAATACCACAGAATAAGTTAAAGCAAATTGAATTTTCAAGTTTGATTCGTTCAAAATACCTGACAAATAAAATGTAAATAAGCCCAAATATTCCATATCTCAATAGCCCGGATGTCTCATACGCTGATTATAAAATTTGATGTCTTAAGCAGCAAGCTTTTTACTGTCCATGAATTTCTTTTGTGAATTGCCAGTGCCAATATCTTTACCATTCTTTGCTTTTTCCTTCATTTCTCTGACATCCATGTTAGGCGCGGCACCACCTGGTGTTTTCTTCACCAGTCCCGATGGCATGCCCGCTCCACCTTGCAGACGTTCCTTCATAGTCTTAAACCCAGAAATTGGCTGTGGTGTCCTTACCTTTTTACCAGACATTACATTTTGCTGCAACCTCCCGCTAGTTGGCAGAACTTTACGCAGAGCAGGATGGTCATCGCTAACGCCGTGATTTATGTTATAACGAAGCTCACTGGATGGTTTGCGTGTGGTTTGTACCACGGCATTGAGACTAGTTAGTCGTTGCTGTAAGAGGGCTTCATCAATTTTACCCGAAGGGATGGAGTGAGGCAAAGTAAATGGACGTCGTTCCCACGTGTCAAACGATTTAAAAAAGATGATTTTCCGTCTGGCTTCATTAACTTGTTCGTCTAGGTGCAACAGATTCACCAGCATCCATTCAGACTCAACATTAGCATCGTAAATTTCAAGCAAAGCCGAGCGCATTGTACGCCGCAAGGCAAGGAGTTGATTTGAGAGATTGTCAAGAAACCGTTTTATAACCATCATCTGCCCCGTGCTGCTGAACTTCATCGCGAGATTGTAGCGGTTCATCCAAGATTTTAAACGGCTCTGGACACTTTCTTGCATATAGTACAACTCCATTAACCTCAACAATTGTGCGCCATCGTAAACACGCGATCCCGGAAACGTACACATCCCAGGTCGATAGTTGTCTGTGACGTTTGACTTGGGAATGTACCTTGGCAAAGTAATGTTCAGTGTTGTCGTGCATTGTAGGATTTCTTTAGATACAAATTCGTGCACTGATTTATCAAAGCAACCTTTCGATAGAGCTTGAAGCGACAAAGCCAGAGTCGGTATTGCCACTGGAAGCAGCTCGCAAAGGGTAGCAAAATGGTCATATCTTTGCCAACCGGTGAGTATTGTTCCTCTGAAGAAATCTTTGTTAGCTTTGATGATCTCTATCCAGTTGAGATGGTTGCTGAGATGCGGGGCAGGATCAGTCACATATTTGTAAGAGCCTGTCGCGCCTTTGAACGATGAGGCTGCCCAGACCTTATCGAACACGTCCCTGTACTTGGTCCAGATATCCTTCGGCAAGTGATCTTGTGGCCGCGGTGCATATTGCCAAACCATCGGTTCAACTTTCGAACGAAGCCCAGATTTCTGAAGAAAAAATCTGTCTATGTAACAGGAATATCACACGCACTACACACCATGTAACTACCATAAATGCATCTAACTTAGTGGGCTAGCGGCTAAGAGCAGGGGCACAGGCAATACATTTTCTTCCAGTGTCAGATACGATATATAATAAAAGGCTGTTGACTGATAATTTTCAGTTATGAAACACTTTACAAGTTACAAAATTCCGGTAAACACCTCAATGTGTTTAGTAACATACAAAAAGAGAAGGTAATGTTTGTTGGGATGAACATTAAGGAATTCCGACAGAGTTGCCACTGGTCAAAACGCACTCTCTTGAGAGAATAAATATATACTGAACCTAGAATTGCTAAACGCAGCACCCACCTGAATGACCTCCAGTGGTAGCTTCCTAAACATGTCGTCCCACATCAGGGGAGTAACTCCGGCAGGCAAGCCCGAGATGACATTCAAAACGTGAGCAAAGAACACATCAGTAGCGGTTTTACTGTTTGCCTTCATATAGTCCGCAATCTTTCCTGTCCCCAGGCGATACACTTCATCGCATCCTAAATGTAAGCATCACTCGAGACATGTAGTACTTATGTCCGATGAGTTTTTCAAAATTAAAGCCCATAGCCCAACTGCGCCATCCCGTGTTAAACACAAATAGATTAAAATCGATTAAATTGAGTAGTAAGTAGATAAAATTGAGTAAAATTAAAATTAGACTTAACTTGAGAGAGAGCACCAGAATACCTCGTAAAAATCATAAAAATTAAGGGTTCAAATCAATGATGTTTTTTGTTAGACAAAGGACTTAAGCCCTATTGCTCAGGTCGACTCAGCCATGGGTACCAGTCAAGTTTAGTGATGGCAATGCGCCTTAATATGCACTGAATAAGTAAAACCGTCATAGGCTTGCTGGTGCCTTTCCTGAGTATCAAACAGCGCAAGCATCTTCACGTTGCTGCATATAAAGGGCTCCTTATTCATTTACTTTTTACCTACGTTCTCCATGGCTATTAACGACATTTCATGTGAACATCGGCTTATATATGTTTTATACGGCATTTATTCCACCCAGAAATATCTACTGGTGTTTATGCGGATGCAACTGGCACCTCTCGTCTATCTCATCATCTCATTGAACATAGTCATTGCCTATCACAGACACAGCGGAGTTTACAGAATGGATTGAGGACTCTGTGACATGACTTATCTGTCTGCTGGGATTCAGGACTGGCAGTATGAATGTATAATCATCATAAAGATTAACAATAATAATAAGTAATAAGCTGGTTTCTCTGCGACTTAATAAATGGTATTAATGTGAGACGCACTTATAACAGCAGAATAATGATCAAATGTCTGCCATCTGCCTCGACTTTTTGGTTTTCAATCAAATGTATTCCCCATCGTAATCCCCCAAATCATATCAAATATCTGTGATATTTTATAGTTTATCCAGATATACCTCCTCATTTATTGAGTGTATATTATTAGTTTCTATTTATTATTGATAACATTGTGAAGTGCTCCTGATAATAATCTATTATTCTAAGGAGCACTATAAAAACCATATTATTTTTATTATATTCGCAGCATCATGAAAACCGCGGCTTGAAGACTATCTACCCCTTGTAAGGGGCCAATGACAGTCCAGAATACAGGTAAGCCCCGAGGTAATACCAGATATGTATTTTGGCAATTTAAAGCGTACCGATGTGAAAATGCTTTATTGCGTCACCGTGCACCTGCGCAACCTGTCCAATCATGGCCTTGATGAGAGCAAGGGACTTATTGTAGAGTGGTCGAATGACTTGCGGCGTATCGGATGACTCGCGTAGATCTGTAACAGAATAGGCCAAGACTGCCAAAAAACTAAAAAAAAACTGAACAAAAAATACTGAAAAAAAATACAAAAAACACTTCTAGAATTAAATTTTCACCACTGGTATGTTGGCACTCCATCAACTTATAATCTCCTTCGCATTTAATCAAATCGATTTCATCCTATCTGAAATTAGAACGGATTAAATAATTTCACTTTATTAATTATCGTTTATAATGACAATGGGAATAATAATAATAATAATATTTAGGGTTAGTTGAAGTGCTACAGTACGACAAATTGCTTGCGTATCTACATCAAATGCAGTAAAGTCTGACATTTAAATACGTCTTCGCAGCTTTTTGCACAGTAAACCAAATGGTTTTTTGAAATGATGCATTGGGAATGCAGCATGAAGCCAAGCCCTCCACAAATTTACTTTCCTAGTGCATATTAATTAATGTTCACACAAATTAATCTTACAGTATTTACTTAATCAACTAGCCTAAATCAACTAGAGCTACTAGAATAAACTACCTTGTCCAACGATACTATGAGAAAAGCAAATCGATATTACCCGAGATTCGAACCCTTCACTATCTGGTTCATAGGCTGGAGCTCTACCAACTGAGCTCTCCGGTGCCTGACCAGTTAATATGCATCATTGCCTGTTTTAAATGTGCACAATTAAAAATTATCCTTTAATCGCGCACTATCACTTAACTATCTGCCTATGAATGGGAGCTAGCAACAATGACCAAAGTAACCCCCCCCCCTGCTGTACGCACGTTCAGTGACATAGCCAGTAATTTTGGAATATCTTCCCAAAGCACCCGAAACCTTTTATGTGATAATAGACCATGTTTCAATAATAGTACCAAGTTTAAACCATATAATTACCTTAAAATGATGTTTGTAAAGATATTATAGCCGGATCGCCATAAAATTTATTAAATGCATGAGTCTGATCAAATGATTTGCATCTAAATTCCCTTCTAGCTTTGGTTCAACGGCCAGTTTAAAAGATCTAACATGTTAGATATGACTAACTATCCACATCTGAGGTAAAAGGATAAGTCAATATAAAGGCTAAAAACTTTATAGGTCACCCCTCGCTCTTTCCGTCATAGGATAGGTCCCACATGATCAGGTAATATGATGGTAATCTCGGCTAATCAAAGCCTCAGTTAAGGTGTAAGAATCGCATCATTCTGCCTCACCTAGTTCTCAGTACATTGTGTTTGATAAATAAAATGGTGAAATTCAGTAAATTTTCAATTTCTCCATTAGGTAAGCGACAGACCAAATAAATTTCAAAAATTTCTGAAATATTACAAAAATATGTGTTTAACCGGGTTTTTAGTGCAGCTTTCTTGGTTATCAGTTCAGGAAGCTGATTAGTGTTGTAGTGCTAATATATATACGTGTTATTGTCTGGCATTGCTTAGGTCATATCAATGTTTTAAATAGCTATTTATTGAAGTCAAGTACGTTAGACAGCAATGCTATTAGTGCTCTGTAAATCAAATATATTTTATTTCATTCATCTCATGTCAATTTTTGATTAGTTAGGGTATAAGGGCATTTAATTACCTTTGTATTCGCCATATTTCAGTACAAATTCCATGTGCCCGAATGTCTGGATGAGGGGTATAATCGTGGTAAGACCACTGTTCTGAGCGAGTTTCATCAGCTCCTTGATGTCACTCACGGAGTAAGCATTTGTAGCCGCGATGCCTTTCAAGACACCCCAATAAGGGAACATATCTTCATACTCTATGAGCAAACCAGTTGCACCCATCTTCTGCAATGCCGGGAACAGCTGTCGGAAGTACGCCATGTGTGGTGGAGCTCCCTTTAGATCCAGATGTACGATCCGCTGCAAGTCCTTAAATGTCTTCTCGTTTTGATCATTGCATGTCGTGTAGAATGCGTTGGCAGATAGTGTTTGAGGTGTGAACAAATCACTATGGATGACAGAGGCTTTGACAATATCCATAGATAATGTAGATTTTTTAATGGTATTGTGACTAAGTAATGTGTTTTGTGATTTAAGTGACTCAACATCTTTATTTCTTGACCATTGTCCATCACCAATTTTAACTTTTGACTGTTTAGCGCTGTCAGTTCTTACTGTTGCCTGCTGTTTCTTGTCACCTATATCACTCGACTGCTGTTTCTTGCCACCTATATCACTCGACTGCTGTTTCTTGCCACCTATATCACTCGACTGCTGTTTCTTGCCACCTGTATCACTCGACTGCTGTTTCTTGTCACCTGTTTCTCTCGACTGCTGTCTATTGTTACCCTCTACTCTTGACTGATGGGCTTCGTCCGATTTGACTTTGGGTGGCTGGATGTCTTTAGCAACCTGTGGTGGTTGTTTTCTAGTGTCCGCTCCAACAGGGGGCTGCTGGTTTCTGTTGCTTGGTACATCATCAAAGGTTGCAATAGCAATTGTAGCTTTAGCCGACGCGCTTTTGTGTTTGTCTCTGTTTTCCAAAGGAACTGGCACAGATTTTTCGGGAATGCGTGCTTTGTAGCTACTCCATTGCTGATGGGATATTGGCAGGTTATTAGGTCTCTGAAATATGTTAAATGTAGTGAAAATTAAAGAGCTGTATATGACAATATAACAAAAATAGTTAGAAATTATATTTGTCTAATGACTTGTCAATGACAATATTAACAGTGACAACATTTGTCAAGTATCTAACTACATATTTGACTGTAACATACAAAATGGGCTTGTTTATTATGCCAAGGAAAATAGCGTAACGAAAACCAACGAGTCCAGGGCAGACAGCTGGTTTGTCTTTTCATGCTACTAGTTACAAAATTCCGATCATTGATTCCCAAAAACTAGGAGTACGATGTCCCTGGGATGTAGTACTTAATTATCACGAAATCACGTTTTCTGGTGCCATAGAGCAAGATTTTATTAACTTTAGTACTTGGCCATAGTAAGTTGCGCGATATCAAGACATAATTTTCAGACAGGCAACAACTTACAACATAACGCGGTCCAGAAAAGGCAAATTTGTAAAGCACGTATAGTAGGACGACGGCGCACAAGGCAAGAACAACCATACGTCCTGGTCCTCGCAACATGCTGAAAGGCCCTGACTGTCTCTTTGAGTGCATCGATATCGTTTTTACACTATTAATGTAAAACGTCCCTCTTAATTAGGATAATCTTTGGTAAGTAACGGACTTCGTATTAGCAGGTAATACACTACTAGTATTTACTACGAATGCATTTCCTGTTTAATCGACCTTGTAGGTATAGTATTGCCAGTCAAAGCCTTCCCAAACCTAACCGTCCCTAACCAAAGCATCACTCATGGGAAAAGCGTCACTATTTTGAAATATTCTAGCCGACACCTATGTAAGTAAAACGTAAAACAAATACAAAACAAGTTGCATTATCTTAAAGGCATATAACAAATTGTAACCAGTGAATATTCAAAATCACTTTGTGAGAAACTTAAATGGCCATCATCATCATTTAAGAACTGTAGATGATTTTAGACTAAAGTTCGCCAAAACCTCGCAGAAGAATATGTGCATTTCTATAAGTGGAATCAAATCATGGAATAAAATGGAGATAAATATCAGATATTCTTGTAAATTAGACAGTTTTGAACGTGAACTAAGAAATTGCATTCTAGATCGTTATATATAACTTTTATATTTTTTACCTTTGTATTATAATGTATCATAATCTGGATCTAATGTATTTAGTGGTAATGGAAAATGTAGTAATGTAATATTATCTATCGCACTTATTAACTCCATTGTATTATTATATCCATCTGTTCAGTAATTAAGCTGCTAAACTACCGATGTTGCCTGTAACAATACCACTGTTAGGCATTTTTTGTTATTGATTTAATTTCATTGGGTGGTGCTACCCAAATAAGTCTGTACATATTTTTAGCACCTCCCTTCAACAAGTAAATTTAATCCACAGTATAAAACGAAATAATTACGTGTACATACATGCATAATATAAAAAGTAAAAATGTGTATATTTTTATTTTATTTTTTATTTAGTTATAGGCTGACGACCAAAGTAATCGTTGTGTGGGCCAATTTCATTTATGACCCTTTACAAAGCTAGCCTATGTGGTTAACACGACAATTTTGA